>BMAV01020373.1:78292-92852 GCA_019973955.1 Trichonephila inaurata madagascariensis | reverse complement strand
ATCGGTGTTTTTTTAATTTCAATACTAAGTTAAGAAAAACATTGGTAATTACCATTGACCCATTGGGCGCTTGTCATTATAAAATTATAAACACAAATTAACACTTATCTTGATAATTTATACGGTTTATAATTAATCCCTTAACTACCAATGAACAGATACATGATTCGTTCCCCATTGCCACGGTTTTCCACGTTAACGTGTGTATGTGATATATTGATTAAGGGGGAAGGAATAAATAAGCAATTCCTCCGAATTAAGTAAATCTTTTGCAAACCCTATCAAAGTCTTTTTATTGCATTCCAAGGCCTTTGGAATAATTTTATGAATAGCAATGCAAAGAAAAGTTCGTAATTCAAAAAGACGTATATATATATGTCCAGGGCAATTAAAGCTTTGGCAGAGCGAAATGTTAATATACGCCGGTGGCACTTAAGAGGTTAAAATCATTTTGTATTAGCTTACTTTTTAGAGGTTAGTCGTATTGCTTAGTGCAGCGTTTCTCAAACTGTGGGGCGCGCCCCACTTGAGGGGCGTGATAACTCTATAAGGGGGGCGCGAGCATATTGAAAAGTGGAAAACTAAAGATTATTCAAAACATTATTAATTTACTGAAAGTAATCAAACAAAATACTTTCTGACATAATAAAATATAAAATACACATTTACTGATATAATACACTTATAAAAGTATCTGTATTGTACAATGTATTTTCTTATTAATTTAACAATACTAAGTTAAGAACAAGTTGGATAATTACCAGTGACCCCATGGGCTTGTATTAACAATTATCTTGATGATTTTACGGTTTATAATTAATTCCTTAACTGCCTATTAAAAAATACACGGTTCAGTCCCCAATGTCACGGTTTTCCATGTAGACGCGCGTATTTTGATGTTTTTTGAGAGGGGGAGGGGAGGAGAAAAGGAATAAAAAAAATAAGCAAAATCCTCTAAAATAAGTAAATCCTTTGCAAAGACTGTCCACGTCCTTTTAATACATTCCAAAGCCTTTGGAATAATTTTATGGATAGCAGTGCATAGAAATCGTACTTCGGAAAGAAGTATATATACGTCCAGAAGTTTAATGCTTTGGCTGAGAGAGACGTTTATATACGTCGGTGGCACATAAGAGGTTAAAATTGTACTGTAGCTTTAGTGTAAAAGTAGAGTATTAGTGAATTCAATACAATGTTATTGTGTGGAGGGGGGCACGATGAAAATGACGATTGAAAATTGGGTCGCGAGCATTGAAAATTTGAGAAGCACTGGCTTAGTCGCATTTTTGTAACTTTAGCGTCAGAGTATAGTATTATAGAATTCCATACATCACATATTTGTATGGAAAAGTGGCGCAATGAAAATTTTGATTGAATATTGGGTGGCAAATATTGAAAGTTTGCGAAGCCCTGATTTAACAGTATATAATTGAAATGTGTGTTGTTTTGTAAATAATCATTCGCCTCATAAACTAAGGATTCAAAACAAATATATTCTTATATATCTTCTACTTATTTCAGTAAATTTCCGAATATTTAGTGGAATGATTTAAAATTATATTTAAAAATAGAAAGATGGTAAATTGTAGTGTTTACACTCTTGGCAGATAATGAAAGTCAACTGTTCCTCAAATTGCCTTGTTGCGGTAAATGCATACGTACTTATTCATACAGTATTCCTTACATGGACAGAAAGTACAAATTCTGAATCTGAAATGGGAAATAGGCTTCTCAAATTTTAAAATACTGGCCCCACCTTTTCAATCATTTTTATCGCCCCCCCTTATAATAATATACTGAATGCAAAAATTTGCACTTTGCCCTAAAATACAATACCGATTTTTTTAATTATAAACCATACAAATTAATAACATAAGTTTTAAATTTTTCATAGGTTCAAGAAAAAAAAAATTTAAAATTTGATAATTATTAAGTTTTTTTTCCCTTTTTCTGAAATTTTTTTAAATTGAACATATTCAAAATCGGGGGCCCCTTAGAAGACAAAATATAGATATCAGCAAATATAGAAAAGAACTCAGAGAGTCAATTTCTAATCATAAGCATTTCTTATAAAAACTTAACTTTTTCAGGAAAAATTTTTAGTTTAGTATTAATTAACCCCCGGTCACTCCGCCTGTTTTTTCTAAAACCCGTTACCTGGGGTTAAAAAACACCCAAACTTTTAGACGTGTATTTAATTATGAAAATAAAACTAAGTCATTATGATACATATTTATAAAAAAACAAAAAGTTTTTTTTATTAACAAATAAAATTATTAAATTTATTTACAAATGAGATAACATTAATTTAAACTAAACATACAAAAAATTTTTATTTTAAAAACACATAATTTTATATTTTTTTTCTAAACCAGTAAAATGTATATACCAGTAATAAATATACTTTATAATTAATGAGATAATGATAGTAAAAAGTAGAAAAATAATATTTTAATCTTTTTCCCAAACATTCAGAGCAGACTGCATACAAATGCTCAGCTTCTGGCGGGGTTCTAGGGTAAAACTTTTGAAGGTCACTGCATTCAATCGTTCAAAAGGGTTGCATCGGCAAAAGGTTCAATGACCTAAAATGTGCCTCAGAAAAATGGGGTTCTGCACATTTTTTTTAGAATCCTTGAAGACTTTCTTTGCTGGGGTGTACAGAACACCCCGCAGTGATCGCGGTTAATCAGTTATAAAATACTCTGTGCAGCACAAACCCCTGATACATTAAATTTGCCGGCTGAATTCCCCGCTCTTTGCACGAGCATTTATAAGAAAATAAAACATTATTGATATAATAGCTTTGTCAGGGGGTAAAGCCAATGGGCCCCACAATTTTACAAAAAAGTAAAATGACTTTTTAAAATGATTGCTCAAATTATAATTAGTTTTAAACGTTTTAATTTTAAGCCCCACAAATTAGCATTTATAATTAACGTTAAGTAATGAACAATAATATAAAATTCCGATGAAGAATAATTGTATTATTTTTTTAAAATTTAAGGCCAAAAGAATTTTACCCGGGGCAGGGACCTTTCGGTCGAGCGAGGTTAGTCACCCTTTTTTTTTTTTTTATTTTTTTACACATAAAAACGATTCAGTGAATAATTTAATTAAGAAATAAACACCTACTTTCAAGGACTTTTCAATTTTTTTTTGGTCAAATAAACAGTTTTTTCCAGAACTATTTCGTGATCTGTTGTCCCCGAAAACCCCTTTAAAAAAATTTTTCATTATGTATGTTACTGCTAAAAAAACGCTTTTTGTTATGCTTTATATGTTTTTAGAATACTCATAAAGTAAGTTTGGGCCCAAATAATCCCAAAAATGCTCCAGGTTTTTCAAATATCGTAAACTTTTGCATGGAAAAGACCAACAAGAAATACATTACTTATAAGTTTCTTCAATGAGAAACAAACACATAAGAGAGATGTCATAATTAACTGTATCAATAACTTAGAAGGCAAACACACACACACACACAGATTATCAGCAAAAACTGATTACAGCTATTATGTGCAGTATTTCAAAAATAATCACAGTGATGAACTCTTATGTTATTAAATTTTTCGATTCTGGGTTTGGGATTTGTTTTTTCTCTGAAAGAGTTGTATGTTAGATTTAAAAAGAAAACTTAATAAAAAAATCTCGCATCATGGGATTATGGCAAATCAGATAAAAGATTTTTTTGACCCCAGTTGCCAGGATGAAAGGCCGCTAATTAAGTATTGAAGATATTTTTTATTTTGAGAGAGATGACTTAATATCACTTCCTAAATTATATCAGAGTAAAAGTGCATTTTTATTATGTCTGAAAGTATTTTGTTTTAATTCATTCCAGAGTAAATTAATTATTTTTTAAATCTTTTATTTTCGATATGCTTGCACCCCCTTCGTAAAGTTATCACGCCCCCAGGGGGACGCGCCCCACAGTGTGAGAAACACTGGGGTAATCTTTTAGATGAAATTTTATTTATCTAGGTTAGAGTAAAAATAGTATTCGCGCGCTTTAAAATTAAATCTTCTGCTATATTGTGATATTTTCACTTTCTAGACATTGCTTAAAATGATGATTCTGCTATTTTAATAGAAAACATAATCAGAGGTTCGTAATAGATATAAAGAACGTGTCGAAGACCTTGCGGTTGCTGGTGAAGTTGGAGAAACTGAATAAACATACATTATATTAAAATAAAAACCCTTAATTTTACTTTAAATTTACTATCATAAGACTTTTTAAACAAAGGAAGTAGTCAATTTACTTATTAACCTAAATATATTTAGCAAATAATTGGACCACTTATGTTTCACTAAGATCCAAAATAGTGTCATCTTGACTTGACAAAATATCTTGCCTAGTACGGTGTAGGATCCATTTCCTGAAGCTCAGCGGGGCCTCAATTATTGTGACTCTAATACAGTGCTTCTCAAACTTTCAATACTGGCGCCCCCCTTTTCAATCACAATTTTTATCGCGCCCCCCTTATACATTAATAAATTACTGAATGCAATAATAATGCACTTTGACGCTAAAGCTACAATACACGATCTTGGTATAAACCGTACAAATTAATAACATAAGTATTAAATTTTGTATATGTTACTTTTAAGCAAAAAAAAAATTAAGTAATAGGATAATTATGATGTTATTTTTCCTTTCTCTAATTTTTAAATTGTAACATATTGCAAAATGCGGTGGCTACTTAGAAGACAAAATACAGATATCAGCTAAATATAGAAAATAACTCAGAGGTCAATTTCTAAAACTTTTGCTCTGCAAGACAAGCCCATAGCTTGATGCTAATACTTATTAAACTTGTTCTTAATTCAGTATTAGTAAGATAAGTATTAAATTTTTTATATATGTTACTCTTAAGTAATATATATTTTAAGTAAGTATATATATATATATATATATATATATATATATATATATGCACAAGTAAAAGGTTGATATGTTATTTTTCTTTCCCTAATTTTTTAAATTAAAACAGATTGAGAAATAATATTTAATTAAAAGATTTATTTCCCTTCAAGATCCATTTCTAAAAGTACAAATGTCATTAAAATTGACTAATCTATGTTTATGCTATCATATCCATTACATCTGGCATTCTCGCGAACGTTCATGTGAGTCTTTGCAATACACAGACGTCTGCATAGGCATATAAAAATGCTGTACCTCATTACAATCTAGTCAGTCTTGGCCGAATCGATTAGCTAAAGAATCTCTCTTGAAGTACATTTCATAATTCATCCGTTAATTGCTTAATTCACGGTATTAAGTATTTACGGCAGTGGATTAAGAGCAAAATCATAGATATATTTTTAAATCACAGCGAGCATTCGACGATAATAAAGCATCAACAAGTACACAGACGAGGGCAAATTGATAACAAGTTACACGAATGGAGTTGGGGATCCATTTCAAAATACTTCAGAAGGGCTCTCAACTGCCGAAAAGAGATCTTCATAGATTTCACATTCAGTGACGAAATTAAAGAACAATTTTGTAATAAATCACTCTTTGAATTCTGGATAGAGAGGTGGATGGCTGAGATTTTTCTGCACTGAAAACAAAAGGCATTTCATATACTGTTACCATTTTTAACATGTCATATCTTTGTGAATCCGGATTTTCCGCGAAGCTATTTTTGAAGACAAAATATAAAGAGATCTGAGCTAAATATCAGAACATAACTCTGAGTGTCAGTTTCTAATTTTTAGCCTTCCTTTGAAAAACTTTGCTCTCAAGACAAGCCCATGGAAGTCACTGATAATTATTAAACTTGTTCTTATACTGGCTGAAGTACCCACTCTTAACACGATTTTATTTTTTAAAAAATGATAATGCATTATTCTTGATATAATAACTTAATTGTAGAGGAGAGTAAACCAAGTGCATGACAATGTATACAAAAATGTAAAAATGATTTATTGAAATGAATACTCATAATACTATAAACGGTTTTGAATGAATTGTAATTTTAAGCCTCGCAAATTAGCATTTGTAGTAAATGTTAAGTAATAAAAAGAATATAAAATTCTAATGAATAACAATTGTATTTATTTTTTTAATATTTAAAGCGAAATCGGATCAAAGTGTGCATCGATACTAACGTTAATGGTCGCGAGGGGTGATGCACCCAATTCTTTTTTTATAATTATTTTCAATATACGAGATAAAAATCACAATTTCAGTGAATAATTTAACTAAGAAAATATACTTACTATTTCAAGGATTTTTCTATTTGTCTTTCATAATTTGAGAAAATGTCAATAAAACTGAACAATTGTTCCAAATGTGCGTGACGCTTAATAAGGACACAAATCACAGACACTTTTGCTAACATTACAGGAGAGTTATTTGCAAGCAAAACTGTCACATTTTGTTCGCGTTATTGTAATTTTAATGTCCTTTGATAATCTGACAAATATCCTGTTGAACTTTTCTTGCTTGTGTCTTATTGACGGTGAAGCATTTTGCGAGGTACAGTTATGGCTTCATTTTTTTCTTGATAAAGTTCTTAATGTAGAGCTATTGAAAATTTTCCTTTCGTTTCATGTTTTTTCTTTTTAAATTTTCGCTAACATGTTAAATTCATTATTTCCAAGTGTTTCCTTTGGTCGGCCTTTTAAAAGAAATCACGATCCCAATTCTTTTTTTTTTATTCTGCTCAACATTTATAAACCTAATCAGTCGTACAACATCACAATTAAACCCCCCCAAGTTATTTATAGGGTAAAATCAGCATGTTCAAAAAAAATTTTTTTAAAAAGTGGTCGTGCCGGAAATCGGTTAAAAAATACCTTAAGATTCTAAAAACGTTTGCCACTCCCAAAAATCAATATTTATCAAATTTATTTTAGCTCCCATTAAGACTGTCATATTAGAGGATTCTCTTTTCAAGGTCATTGGTAACAAATAAACATTTTCCCCCCACACACACACAGAATTAACAATTTTTATATGTTTCAGTATACTCAAAAATAAATCTTGGCCAATTAATCCTTCAAAGGAATATGCTTATTTATTAAAAAAACGTTCACATTGTGAAAAAAAAAAAACAAAAATTTATAAATTACTACCCCAAAAAAGGGATGCAGGTAACCTACCATAAGTTCGAAAGCCAGCAAAAGTAATATTTTGATTAAAAATAATAAAAAAAATCTCATCGTAGGATTACACAAAACAAACAAATTTTTTATTTAGTTTAGGATCAAAATGTAATGAGGGGTTCAAAGTAGAATCTTTTATTTTTGATGATCTTTTTTACCAGATGATATATATAAATCAATAATGTAAATCTGTATTTTTCATTATATCAAGAAAGTATTTTTTTTTTTTCATTCCAGAAAATTTAAATTTTTTTTAACCTTTTATTTTCGATATGCCCGCGCCCCCGGTATAGTTGGGAGAAACACTGCTCTAATAATCAAAATTCAGTAATAGCCTAGCGATCATTGACTACACTTACACGTCGATGGAATTTGAATATTACTTACCATTGACATAAATCACGGTTCTTCTACGGCAATAGTACTCAAAATTGGTCCCTACGGACCCCATGAGTCCCTGGTATTATTCATGTGGTTCGTGGAAAATTAAAATTAATTGGGGTCCCTGAAAAACGTCAGGGGTTCCGCGCAGGTTTAATGCAAAGTTAAAATAATTTTGGAACCATTCTTATATTTACGGATCTTTAAATAAATTCCAATAATTCAATTGGATATTCCCAACTAGGTAATTAACCCTTTTGTGTGTGGACTAAGATCCCAAACACAGATGAATCCATACAAATACAAAGAGAATTGTAAGAATTATTGAGAGAATTATTGTAATATCCACAAATGAAAAACTTAAATCAATGCTTGAACGAGGATACCACAAATTCTGGTTACAAAAGAACCCAAATTAATATCCTGTATTATGAAGATGTTGACTACTTCCATTCTTCCAATTTGGTAGAACGTTGATTCAGTGCAGAAAAAAGCCTCATAACAAAAAAAAACAAAAAATCCTGACTAAAAACTAGTATTTGTGAGGATTTGTGGTTTCTACAGAAACATTAAAACGAACATAAATACACTCATAATATCTAATCAAACTCCTCCAAGTCATTTTTTAATTTTTTTTAAATGAAAGTTATAATTTCAATAAATAATTCTTATACAAAATGTTTTTTTTATTAATTTGTATTTTCTATACTGCGCATTTATGTAGCTTTTTCAAGTGCGGAGGGGGAAGTTTTGACTTTAAAAAGGTGTCAGTGGGCAAGTTTTAGCTATAAAAAGGGGTCCGTAGATAAGATTTGATTACGAAAAAAGGGTCCGTGGGCAAGTTTTGACTATAAAAAAAAAAGAGTCCATGGGTTAAAAAATGGAAGCACTGTTCTGCGGGAAGCGATTTTATAATAATACAACCGTAAAACAGAATTTTTTCCAAAGGAATTAGTAGGAATTACGAATAGGACCTATTACAACACATATTATTTTAAATCAAAATGCAAGAAAACTATATATTTATTTTTGTCTCAGAAAACCTTAACAACGACTTGATTATGAAAATATATAATTCTTGGTATTTACGTCTCTCTAGAGTGTCATCATTCTTTAACCAACAAGAAAGTCGAGCCAGGCTGGAAAAATGTGAGCTTCAAACTCCAAAATAAAAGGCAAATAATTTAATCTAAGTTCGATAATTATAATTAAAGATAGTTTATTTTTTTAGATAGTTAGTAAGAATTCGATTTATACCTTAAGAAATTCATTAAATGTTTGAAGAATTCCATTTATTCCCGGTTGGAAAAATAACCTCATGTACGTTTGGTTTGAGTAAGATAATAACGAAAAGCCTTATAAAAGGAAATATTTAAAGTACTTAAGAAAGTTTGTTTTTTTAATCCAAAAAAGTATACCTTTTTACCTTTGGAGAATAAAAAAGAATCTATCTAGTCAGTTTTTTACTATCCTTTAAGGTTCAATCACGTTTTTTTCTCCCTTCAAATAATAAAAAAATTTTTCTCATTTTTTTCCCCCTTTTAAAAATTATGCGCAAGGGTGAGGTTTTTTTCAAAGCTCAAAGCAATGAAAAAGAAAAGAAAACAAATATTTTAGCAGTTTTCTACTATCCTTTTCTTTCATTTGTCAAAAAAAAACCAGAATGTCAATTTGAGAACGCATGCTTTTCTTATGATAAAAGATCTATTGAGGGTTTTGTAAATTCTTTAGCTCCCCATAACTCTTTTTCGCAGTGCCTATTATTTATTGAATGAAGAATAAGTGAGAGCACCATTTACTTAAAATCAGATTCAAACTTTGTTATATACAAAAACACATATTACAATAAGTAATATAGGTATGGAAAACTTTGATGTATATTGATGATGCCATATAAATCTCATACACACAGCTATTTTTATGTGATATAAATCATTTTATTTAGTTTTAAAAGTATGCAAATAGAAAGAATATAAGCGATCCTTGTTTATCATGGCTTGTCAAACATATAAATGTATATGAATTATTTTCACAAAAATATTTCTTAACTTTATTCAAATCGAAAAAGTAAAGCAAACATGTGTTTGCAATTGAGAAATTTGTAAAGATATATACAAATTTATATTTTCAAAGATTTTAGCTTATATCCTATAAACAAAAAAATAAACTTATAAATGCAGCAGCCTTTATTAGCTTGTCGAAATGTGTATATTTAGCAAGAATTGTCTTTAAAGAATAAAAACTGTTGCATGTAAGTTTTTAAAAAAGTTTAATAGCACAAAATAGTTTAAACAATCTGTTTAAAACGAACTATTTTGGTAAATAAATAATATTTTTATTCATTTATTTTCATTTTCGAATAAATAAATATCTGTTGAATCTGAATGTCTCGTATAAATATTTTAATGAACATAAGTTATGAAAGAAAAATCTAGAGAAATATGCGATATTGAACTTACAAAACTTTTCAGCAAAATTTTTTAACCAACATTATAAACGCCTGTTAAAAAGAAGGAACTAGTTTCTTTATATTTTTTCTTACTTAATACAGTTACTTTTTTAACCAATTATCTATAAAAGGTTTTAAAAGCAAAAATATTCGGAAAAGCAATGAAAATTACCTCTGATTTTAAGAAAATTTGACAGTATAAAAAGGTATCAATTACCAACACACTACATTCAGAAAAATGCTGTAAAAGTTTTTAAAAGATTAAATACTTTTAAAAAATGTGTAATAATAGAATCTTTTTTTTAAATACGCTTTGGCATCGTTATCCATCTGAGACACAAATTCTCTTCAAACAATATGGATAATTTTAGGCAAATAAATTTAGTTTTATAATTATAAAGCGTGTTTTCTGACAAGGATAAAATACCACGATAGCGGAAAAAATCCAAAAATAATCGTTTGGCCAACCCTTTAAAGGGGTATGAACAATAAATATTTGTTGTGTCTGTTATTTATAATTTTTATTTAAGTAAGAAATAAAGAATTAAAATCATGTGATAAGTTTGCAAACATGATTCAAAGATGAATATCATTGAATTTTTTGAAGTCTTATTTTCGTTCAGAGTGTATTCAATTCATGGCTATACTGTGTCTTTTTTTAGAAATTTTTTAAAAGTATATCTAAAATGGAATTTTTTTTTTTTTTTGGCTTTTGAACATTTAAGATAAATGGTATTAATTCGTCACAATTTTTTCCACGTAATTTTTCTTCTAAGTTTTTTTTTCTTCTTTTTTTAATAATCGCACAACGTATAAAAAGCTAGAATATTTTGCTTTTCAAGTATTAAAGAAAACAATAAAGTAATAATTAAAAATTGGTAACTTCTTAGGCAGATATACTTAGGATAATATATAGTTTACAATATAATGAAAGTTTAAAGTTTTCACTGGATTGTTTTTACACTTTTTAAAATGTGAAATACCCTGGTTTTCTTGTTTGTAGTAATATGTGAGACATGTCCGAAAACTAAGCATCGTTTTGTTCTTCCTGGAACTGCAGTGCCGAACTAACTTGCTGCACGAGTCTCTTGTTGATTCTCAGTCCAGTGAAGTTATTGCAGCCGGATTGATCTGTGTTTATATGCGTTAGTGAAAATTCATAATGTGTAAGACAACTGCCGATCCACCGATTGGGAAGTGCGTTCTGCAATCCTCAAAGAGTGTCAAACCAGCTGAAATTCACATTGTAAACTTGTATATATAAGGGGTGTTCAAATGAAAGTGTGTCGAGGTGCGTATCCATGAAATGCGTAGGGTTAGAAATGAGACACAGCAGAGATAGAAAAAACAATATTTAATGAGTGAAATGCTTACATATTTGTTAAAAGAAATAACCTATAGTGTTTAGGCAAGCGTCTAATTGCTTAAGAAAGTTACGATTCGGTCCGCGAAGAACGATGCCGGTTGATCATGTAACCAGTTAAGAATTGCAGCATTTACGCCATTGTCGGAGTTAAATCGTTGAGACCCATTAGGTGAGCGATACTCAACCTGCGGCCTACTGAGCGTTTTTAAGTGACCCGGTCATGGCCCACAGCTCTGAGAAATTTACTTGTTTAAGAACATTGTATTCAAAATTTGGTGGTAAATTATTTATCAAGAAATCAGATATATCAATTTTGCTTTTTGCACTTGGTGCGTACGAATACGAATTAATATTCTTTTTTTATTTGGAATGGTTACAGTTAGGGATAACAGACAACAGAGGATTTGTGACCATTTTATGGATGGAACTAATTTTTAACATCTTTCATATCTTACAAGCGAAAAATATTCGAAGAAACTATATCGTTTCAAGACGGTTGGGAGGATGACTATTTTGTAGTGAAAAACAAACATGGATCAATAACTGTTTGATTTGTCACGTAAGCGCTGTATTTAAAAAATACCAATGAACAGGAATCACTCAATGTTCAATGACACTTTTCTTCGAAGATCTCTTTCAAGTGGTGATAAAAAAGCTTTCTTGAATAATCTTTGCATCAGCAACAAACTGTTTCGTCAGTGGTAATATCACTGCGCTAACAAAGACATCCTATGTAGTTTTTTTATATTATTTGTAATCATATGAAACCGTTTACTGATGCAGAAACTGTAAAGGAGTGTTTCAAAAAATGCTTCTAATTTAGTGTTAGTGACAAAAATAAAAAAGTGTGTGTACTTATGTACGCACATAAGAAGTTATACTTCTTTGGTGTAACAAGATTAAGCAGGGCAAGCTGGGCCAAGGACGAAAGGTTGTCATGAGCAGAGTTGAATGATACTAACCTTCAGTCAATCGAACCAGCCCCAAACCTGAGATAATCACGATTTAAATAAATTTAAACACTCCCGCACAGGGGCAATAGGACTAATAATATAGGGAGGGGGTCGAAGGCGGCAATGATCTGTCCCGTTATGTATATTTCTAGACAAAGCATTTTCGTATACGCTCCTACGGAACACAAAGCAAAGGCTCGCTGACGCGGGTGTATAGCTCAGTGGTAGAGCATTCGGCTGCAGATCGAGAGGACTCCGGTTCAAACCCGGGTGTTCCCTTCTTCAGGGAATTGAAGAGAAATATTTTTCTGAGAATTTCGTAGGCTGGAAAGATTTGTCCCGTTCTGTATATTTCTAAACATAGGATTTTCGCATCCGTGACGGTTTTGCGTCACATCCGTGACGGGGTGCGCGCGCATTGTAAAAATTTACCCTCATCCTATTTCTCTCTAACGCCCCAAAAGAAGTATAACTTCAAAAATATCAATAATAATACATATAAAAAAGCAAAGCAAGAATTATAATATTTTGATCAACTTTCTACATTTTAAATTGTCAATGTTATCTTGGTGTTCAAGTATTTCTCCAGCACTCTCTCCCATCCTCCACTTATCCTGATGTTGCAGCCTGCGTGAAGTAACTGACATATGTATGCGGCCCAGCAGAAAAAAAGGTTGAATACCCCTAGATTAGGCAGTCAGGATTACCTTTCCGACTGACTGCTGAGCTTTGAATTTGTAGGGCCTATGTGAGTCGGGGTGTTTCCATTGCTTGCTGATGGCTTGAAGTGGTGACACCAGGTTTTATCCTCTGCCACTATGTGCTGCACAAAATCGTCATAATCATCCCCCTTGCATTACAAATGTCGTAAGCTTAGGTTTATTCCTACTTACTTCTTTCCAGTGTTAAAAACTTTATTACAGCTTGTCAAACCGTTTTTGACGCAGTTGCATCCATACCAGCCATTTATAAATGAATGACACGTCCTTACGAATGCAGTTACAGTCAACCCTCCTATAACGCGGTACTCTCAGAATGTGGTTTCTATATAACGCGGAGCTGAAATTGCGGCAGCCCTCCTATAACGCGGTACTCTTACAGCGCAGTTTCCGTTCAAAAGCGTCCCGTCAGTTCTTTCCGTGCACCCAATGAATGATTTTAACTGGATATCGTCGGTCTAATTATCAAACTGCGTCACTCCATCTGGGATGCTAATTTGATACGGTAGGGCTAGGCGCCAAGTTGTTGTTTATGTTCGCTAAGATAGGCGATAATATTGCAATATGGTTTATTTGATATTTTCATCGTGCGATAATGTCGTTGCCATGGGGATAACGTATATTAGTGTTAGTTTTTTGCTTTGGTTTTTTTTTCCGCGGGATCTCTGCTCAGCAAAAGTAACACATTGTTACACATTTTGTGTAATGAACGCTCAAAAAAAAAAAAAATAGTGTAAATAAGTTACACATCTGGAAGTATAATACATTAATATTACTTTATGTTGTATTTATTTTATGTTAAAATCTTGCCACCACCTCTCCCTTTGAAATCCAGTTTTATTATGAAATAAAAAAAAAGTAGTAAAATTACACTGATCGAGGAACAAATTAAAAGCAGAACGCGCACTGAGGCATGGCGTAGACAAAACAAAATGATTAAGGAATCGCGCCAAAAAGGTTTTTATTGGTCTCCATATAACGTGGTACGAATTATGTGATTTGTACTAATTCTGAGTTTCTTATAGCGCGGTTTTCATTCAACGCGCTACGAATTAGCCTGGTTTGTACGGTTAAATCCGATTTTCTTATTGCGCGGTTTCCATATAACGCGGTACGCACTCACCGAGTTATAGGAGGGTTGACTGTATCACAAATCTGTTTGCACTTCGAATCACTTTCATTCGAATACGCCTAATATTTGTGGTTAAAATGTAATGAGTTATGGAATGGGGTGGAGGTGGGTTTCAGCAATTAAATGATGGATGCATCAGTGATCATAATGAAGCACGGAATGGGCAAATATCTGTTGTTAGGGGTGATTTGGTTGAAAAAGTTAATGAGAAATATGTCTCGAAAATAGACGATTCACAATAAGACTGATTTGAGATAAGTTTTCAAAAACTATTCTTCAGCAGAGGCTCTATTCACTGACGGCACCTTCTTTTGAAGAGGGTATTGACAAGTTGTTTCCTGATATGACAAATGTTTGAACAATGGGGGTAACTATGTAGAAAAGTAGCTTCCTACATACTCTTTCATAAAAAAAAATTTTTTAAAAAATTATTTTTTT
>BMAV01020373.1:17060-67784 GCA_019973955.1 Trichonephila inaurata madagascariensis | reverse complement strand
TGGGACAAAAGCGGGAAGAACGCGTGTGGGCGGATCACACTGTTATCCTTCCGCCAGAAACAATAGTTCATTCGCTTCAACCGAACATTAATAATGAATCTAGAAGCACCATTATATGGAGGTAGCCAAGGAGGTGCTACATGATGAACATGGATGACATTCGAAATTTAATTGCCTGTTAAAGTAAAAGCCTGTTAAATTGATATTCAAGGGATCTTTTATATGCTGCATAATCATATGACATGTGTCCCTACAACTTTCCCATCCGAAAAATCAATCAAATCTAGTCGGAGTCGATTGATTGATTGAATATTAACGTCACACTGTTCAGCTACACGAGGTCTTTTGGCGACGGACCACGTAATTTTGAACCATGGTCAAGTGACGTGGACGACACCTGAGCTGGCACCCCCTCTCCTAACTACCACACCACACCAACGGGAGGACGTTTCAGCTCTCGACAGATTTAACGTGCATCGCTGCCCTACACGGCGGGTCTCTAGTGGTACTGGGCTCGAACTCTTGACAAGGCAAGCCACGATCCGACACCTATACCACTCGGCTACCGCGGCCACTTAGCCGGGGTCGAACGCACAACCTTGGGCTTACGAAGCGGCCAAGGTAACTCTAAGCTACCGGAGCCGACTGAAGCATTACACTTGACACTGAGAGATGACACTCGGATCACAAATTAGTATTATTAATGAGTAAATTATATTAAAAGTTAGATTAGAAATTTTATAAGTAATAAATACAATACTTGTTTAATTGCCCTTTTATAAAGCAGTTATATCATGTTAATCTACTTTAAATATTATTTTGAGATATATTCTTCTAAGTATGTATATGGAATAGGGATCTACAAAAACACCCTCTAGTTCTAGGGTTTCCGTGAGTTGAAAATTTTGAAGATCACTGATATTAAGTATATAACCACAAAAAAATAAATGAAACTAAAGAGGTTTTCAGATATTTGGTAACGAATCTAGAAAGAAATGATTAGCAAAAAAGAAAAAGGCTAACATAAAATTTTTTAGGTTGAAATTATGTTATATCTGTGTGATTCTAATATAATATTTGGAAGAGAAGGAACATTTTTTTTTTTTTTGGTTAAACTATGTTTGAACTAATATGAGTGCGCCTAATGGGATTTCAATGAAAATTTCGATTATTCAGTAATAGTTAAAGTTTAATTATAACATTTAATCTTTTATCTGTTACTCAAACCAACACTGGTGGACCTTTAAGGTATCCGAATATGTTCAGAACCGTGATTTTGCAAAAGCGCATAAATGGATAACTTTCATGATATTTAGTGTCACTTAGATTAGAATAAAAGTATAAAATTGTTTTAAGGACATTTTGACAAAAAAAAAAAAATTATTTAAATGCAATATTTTGGCAAAAAAACTAACTTAGAATAATTTTTTTTCAAAATGTTCTCCTTTTGTGAAAAATGCTTCTATTATAATAATATTTTGCCTGTATAGAGCTCAGACCTCTCTACAGAGGCTCAACTAGAATTTTTGAAATATATAACTTAGAAGTGGATTTATCCAAATTTTACGACAACAGTGGGGAGGAATTTTAAGAAAAAAACGCCGATAATTATATTTCAATTTATTGTAACTCTGAAAATAATGTGAATTTTTCAAAATTCATAGTTGAGCCTCTGTAAAGAGGTCTGAGCTATAAACAGGCAAAATAGTATTATAATAGAGGCATTTTTTACAAAAGAAAAACACTTTGAAAAAATATTATTCTAAGTTAATCTTTTGCCAAAATATTATATTTAAATAATTTTTTTTTTCAAAACGTCCTTAAAACAATTTTACACATGTAGTCTAATCTAAGTGACGGTAAATATCATGAAAATTATCTATTTAGGCGCTTTTTTAAAATCACGGTTCCGAACCTAGTCAGATACCTTAAGGGTAATCGAAATCCCGGACGATCTAATGTTAATTAACTCTCACAAAAAATAAACATTCTTGTTTCTTTTACAGAGGCTAATTTATCTTAGTCAATAGACATATTGAATATGAAAATATATATTGAATATGAAAATTCAAATTTAATTAAATGAGATTTATAACTAATAGAATTATAATTTAAAATTATTTAAAATAATTGCCTCAAGCTGTAGACCATGTAGAAAGAAATTGAACAAATTCAAAAATAAATATTTAATTGAAAGAATTTTAAGTTCTTCCTGTAACATTTGTTGACTATGCTAATTTAAATATGTAAGATTATTTTTGTATAAGTTATCTTTTTTTTTATACTATGTGTGTTTTGAATGCTATTCATGATTTTAAATTCCTATTTTTATAAATACTTAAAAAAGTATTTTATCATTGCACACCTAGTACATTTACTGTGAGATGGTATCTCTTTTTGGTGCCACCCCATACAGGTGGCAAGTATCACTAAAAGAAAATTCTAATGATTCAATCCCCCTTTCGACATAAAATATATTTTATTTTTACCCTTAAAAGTCTTACAACATTAATCCTGATAAGTTTAAATCATACAGAAATAGACAAACAGGCTAAAAATATAAATTTTAATAACTTGTATAATCCTTATGAAGTATATATCCTGTACGACAAAATGAAGTTAGCTGAAATTATTTTTCTGATAAAAAACTAAATTTAATAAGGAATATTTGTATGAGTGATGAAGATTTGAAAAAGTTCTGTCATGAAAAAAAATTATATTTTCCACCAGTAAAAAAGTAAGTAAAAGTAAAAAGTAAGAAAATTTTCCATCAGTAAAAATTTAATCAAAAATGCATTAAAAAAAACCCTTGAAAAATCAAATTAATAAAAAAATTTGTTTTAGATATATATGTAGCGTTGGCCGGTGTTGGTGTATTTATTTGCTAACACAGGGTTTCATAGGAAACATCTTCAGAATGGACGCTCATCTTTTTATTTTCACATAAAACATCAAAGGCGTTACGATATCGCAATAAGCATACAATCACATAAAACACAAAGGATAAAGAAGCTGCAGCTTTTTAAACATATTCAAGACGACGAGAGGGAGACAAACAGAGATGAGCATAAAAGACATTCGCTTGTAATTCGGCAGAAAATTCTTGTAATTGACTCCTTTGTAACGGGAGATGTGATTGGTTAAAATGGGTGGGAATGAAATTTTCTGAGGCAATGTTTTTATTCAATTGCGATTAAGTTTAGCGCGTGAGTTTTGAACTAAAGAATTAAAAGCTATTTAAAGATTATTAAAAAATGAAAATTTAATTACAAGGATACAAGAGGAAATTGTTACATATATAGATGCATGTGTACATACCGGGTGTTTCTAAAAGAATATCGGATTTTTTAGGCTTTATAGTATTCACACATCTCATATAAGTTACAAGTATAATTCATACATTGAATGAAAGAGTAACTGAAAAAGTTTTACTTACAAGTTTACAAATGTTCAATGTAAGCCCCAATCGTCACACGATACAAATGAAGTCGATAGGTGACTTCATCCCCAAACTTTTTTATAGTGTGTCTGAGGAAATTCCTGCAACAGCTGCTTCAATCATGTGTCTTTAGTCTGCAAGGTCAGCTGATAGCGGTGGAACGTACACACAATCCTTTAAGAGCCCCCTTCAGATAAAAGTCACATGGCGTCAGATCGGGTGAACGTGGAGGCCATGCGATACAAGCTTTTTCGGGAGGCTCTTTGCGGTCAATCCATTGGATGAGTACAGTGAAATTTGACCAATCGCGTACTGAGAGATGCCAGTGGGGCGATGCACCATCTTGCTGTCAAATGAAGCTATTTGGTTCAATTTCTTCCAACTGAGAAAATAGCCATTGTTGTAGAGCATCAAGAAAGGCAGAATCAGTTACAGTTGGTTACCAGTTACAGCTTTGGTCGTCCCGTATTTTTCCCTTCACAAAGACAACCAGTTGCTTCGAACTGATGAAACTACATAAGAATGTTGTTATCATTTGGAGGTTGAGAACCGAACTTAATACGAAACGCTCGTTGCACATTAATAGCAGATTCTGTCTTTGCAAACTGGAGAAGACAAAACGCTTTTTGTTTATTATTCGCCATTTTTCTACTAGCGCGTTGATCGGCGAGAAAGAGGAAAAGATAAGTATACGTTTCCCTCACACGCGCACACCTGCCAACAAACAAAACTATTTCAGTTGCTCTTTCATTCGATGTATGTGTCATACTAATACGTTATATACAATGAATTCTGTAGTAGAGCATTAAAACTCCGATATTCTTTTAGAAACTCCCGGTATATATATATATATATATATATATGTATGTATGTATATATTTCGAAAAGATAAAAAACATAATTATTTTTAAAGTTCTTTCAAAATATAGCGTAAATATCGTTGTCTCAACAATTTGCTGTTTTAGATAAACAAAGTAAGATCCTCATTGATTTTTATTTTCCTGCGTAGGAAGTAAAAGTAGAATCATTTTCCCCTTCAAAAAAGTAAAATTTCAAAGTTTCTAAGTTTGTTCTAGAGAAACAAGTCGTGACTAGAAATAAATAACAGTTAAGAGTAATTACACTCAAGAGGAAACTTAAGATTCTAGAAAATGAGATTCTAAAACGGACAAAACAAGTGTAGAAGTGCGTCAGAAAGATAATTTTTTAAATCGTTATGCTAAGAAGTTAAGAGTACATAAAGATGCTTACGCTGTATGGTTTTAAATGGCCATTTCTTGTCTCAAGAGCGCATTCAGAACATTAAGAGGAGAAAACAAATAAAAATGCAAGTAACCTAATATTGCAACGGTTATTTGCTATAGGGAGACTATTAAATAAAATTGTGTTCTTAAATTACCCGATAGACCCGACAGTAATTAGGTATAGTAATACTATAAAATTTTATAAAATTACAATTTATCATAAAACATTTTGCTGATGATTTTAACAATATTATACATGAATTTAAATCCGATGTTTTGTCGAAGAACAAAAATTGCATATACTGTCAAAAATTTTATGATGCATGAGTATTTACTGGATTCCATTTCACATTGTTTCGCATTCATATTCTTTAAAGATTTACAGAACATTTCTTTATGCGTTGTTCTTTAGTTCTACGTATTATTTTTTTTTCAATTAAAAAAATGAACACAAATTTCAACTTATATGACATGACCTTAACACATTAGATAATTGATTATTAACCCAACATTTGCCCATTAATATCGAATTGCACGAACATGAATCTAATAATATATGGTGTCCGGGCATAAAGTATCCTAAATTCAGGCCTTATTATTATGGAACTAGCCATCAGAAAGTAATACAGTGTTCATCCGTGGATTGTAAGCCTTTCCGAGAATTTTTGGGTCTAGCCCATTGGCCATTATTCGCCAATCGCCATTGATAAACTTGTAACATCGACTTTATTAGTAAGAATGTGGATGCCACATCAGAAGGTACAGTGCGTATTCTGGTTAACGGAATTTAAATCAGTTATGTGTTCAGCGACGTGTTCGAACAGAATGGAATGTCGAGCCTACGATATCAAAATCTATCCACCAATGGGAAAGAACCTTAAAAAGAAGGCGGTAACTTTAGTATCTCAAACTGGCAAGTATCCTAAAATTTTCGTGAGAGAAAACACTGCCTGATAGTGTGCATTATTTATTTTGTATAAGTCCTAGGAAGTCTATTAGGCAAGCCAGTAACAGCATTCTCCAAGACAAGTATTCTTCATCTACACACACACACACAGTGGATACCATCTCACATGAAGCTAACATATAATGATATAAGTTCGCCAAGACAGGCGTTTCTATGCTTCAGATAAAGGAGGATCTCTTGACCTGCTTCGATATATACTTAAAAAAAGAAAGGCTGCTATAGATATTACTTGAAAATTACCGTCAATAGGTATCGTAGTGAAAGTTCCAGCTTTAAATTTAACGAGAACAGAAAAGATTGATGGGTTGAGCTTCCAGCCACTTAATGTCCGTCACAGATTCTATGGTAATTGTAAAGAATTTACATTCTGTACTAAGTGCAATACGCCTGAAGCCGCGCCTCACCATCTGCTCAATTGTGTTGCCTTGATGCAAAACGAACTGTTCAAAAGACACAATGTAGTACTAAGGGTGCTGAAGGTGAACATACTTATGGATCTAATCTTATTCAGATTAGAACACACACACACAGTGTTTCTCAAACTGTGGGGAGCGCCCCCTAGGGGCGTGATAATTAAGCAAGGGGGGCGTAAGCATATTAAAAAGTCGAAATTATTTTAAAAAATTATTAATTTACTATAAGTTAACAAACAAAATACATTCTGACATAGCTAGAAATAAAATACACATTTACACTGATATAAACTGCTGCAACTTAGTACTGCCAAATGTATTTCATATAATTAATTTAACAATACTAAGTTAAGAACATGTTTGATAGTTACCAGTGACCCCATGAGCTTGTATTAACAATTATCTTGATAATTTGTGCACAGATTATAATTAATCTCTTAACTGCCGATTAAAAGTTACGTTATTCGCTCCCCAATGTCACCATTTTCCACGTAGACGCGCGTATGGGATGTATTTTTAGGGGGATGGGGGAGAGAAAAGGAATAAATAAGCAAATCCTCTGAATTAAGTAAATCCTTCGCAAACACTGCCAAGGTCTTCTTACTGCATTTCAAAGCCTTCGGAATAATTTTATGGATAGCAGTGTATAGAAAAGATCGTACTTTGGAAATATGTGTATTTACGCCTAGAAAATTAATACTTTAGTTTATATACGCCATTATATACGTTTATATTTTTGGTTTATATACGCCAGTGGTTAAAGTGGAGGTTAAAGTCGTATTGTAACTTTAGTGTAAAAGTATAGTATTATTGAATTCAATTCATTGTTATTGTACAGAGGGGGGCACTATAGAAATTAAGATTGAATTTTGGGTCCCGAACATTAAAAGTTTGAGAAGCACTGGATTAAAAGAATAAGATAGAAGAAGATGTAACCGTTATGTTGCATATTTTATGAAACCTCTTTATATTTTATATAATAAAAATTTGAAAATATTTAGGTTTTGATAGACAATAAAGTAGAATGAAATTCTGCAAATAACATCATAAATTTTATAGCTAGCAAAAAAGAGACATATGTAATTCTTTTTTATGCATATTGTGTAAAATTTACATTATAATCGATTTTGGTTTTAAGAAATTAAAAAAGAATTATATACACTGTAAGTTAAAATGAATATAGCGATTACAAAAGGCTTTAACTATTTAATGGAAAATAATTTGTCCATAAAATGTACACAAAAGGTAGACGGAACTTCAAAGTTTTGTATACATGCGTCATAAATATTCTTTGTAACTTCCCTTGAATACATGGACAACCTCTAGGTGGTACTCCATTTCACGGTTTACATTCTCAAGCATTTATGCAGTCACCTAAGCAAGAGGCTTTATAAATGCGTACTTTCAGTTCTTCAATTGTTTTGTGCGTGGAAGCACATACATCATGTGTGTGTGTCTTTCACATAACTCTATAAAAAAATCCCACGGTGTCAAGTCTGGCGATTTTGGTGCCCAAGAACAGAATACATCATCGGCATATCCACTTCGTCTTATCCAACGCTTTGGAAGATGTTGGTTTAAAAATATGGGAACCTCCGTATCTCGATGTAGGGTGCTCCATCTTGCTGAAATATGTAATCCATGGAATCAGTCTGGCTGTAGCATTAACCATTGATGAAGCATTTAAAGGTAAAGCAGAGTTTCCCAGACTGTGGGGCATGCCCCCCTTGGGGGGGCGTGATAACTATTCGAGGAGGCGCGAGCCTATTGAAAAGTCGATAACAAAACATTATTTAAAAAATTATTAATTCACTGAACGTAAACAAACAAAATGCTTTCTGATATAATAAAATATAAAATGCACATTTACACGGATATAACACACTTAAAAATGTATCAATAATGTACAATGTATTTTATTAATTTAACTATACTATAAGTTAAGAAAAAGTGTGATAATTACCAGTGACCTCATGGGCTTGTATTAACACTTATCTTGATAATTTGTACGGTTTATAATTGATTCCTTAACTGCCGATTGAAAATTACGTGATTCGCTCCCCAATGCCACCGTTTACTACGTAGACGCACGTAATTTGATGTTGTTTTTTTGTGGGGTGAGGAGAGAAGAGGAATAAATAAGCA
Source organism: Trichonephila inaurata madagascariensis (assembly GCA_019973955.1). Lineage (NCBI taxonomy): Eukaryota > Metazoa > Arthropoda > Arachnida > Araneae > Nephilidae > Trichonephila > Trichonephila inaurata. Next base: position 59,576 of record BMAV01020373.1, on the reverse strand, counting down.
AATCCTCTGAAATAAGTAAATCCTTCGCAAACACTGTCAAGGTCCTTTTATTGCATTCCAAAACCTTCAGAATAATTGTATGGATAGCAGTGCTCAAAAAAGATCGTACTTCTGAAAGACGTATATATACGTCCAGAAAATTATTGCTTTGGCTGAGCGAGACGTTTATATACGTTGATGGCACATAAAAGATTAAATTCGTATTGTATCGTTAGTGTCAAAGTAGAGTATTTTTTGAATTTAATACATTGTTATTTTATGGAGGGGGGGCGTTGAAAATGATGATTGAATAGCGGGTCGCGTATATTGAAAATTTGAGAAGCACTGAGATACTTGATTCATACAAGAAAAAACGACCGTAAAATTTAAGTTTCCCTCGTCCGTTTAACCAAGGGAAATCAAATAGAACACCAGTGTGTGACTTATGTCTACAAAATTTTGAAGTTCTATCTACATTCTATGTAAATCTTATCGATAATTTTTTTCCATTAAATAGTTACAGCCGTTTGTAATCGCTATATTCATTTTGGCCTACCCTGTATGTAATATGATATTATTTACCTTTCTTCCGTGATATGAATATAATTTAATTAAAACAACCTGAACTGAATGTATAACTTTAAAAAAAATCTTGTTTTATACAACAAATTTGTATGTTTTCATTTTTACCGAAGTCTTGTTATGGGGATTTCTTGTTATTTTCTGCAAAACACTCACGAAGTTTGAAAAGAGAAAAATTGATTAAATCATGACTCCAATATTTATTTCCTTGAGTATAAGCTGTTCTACATAAAAGTTATATTTGCCTAATTTTCGTGCACGCTAATATAAAAAGTTTTTTTTAAAAAAAACTTGTGACTTCTCCATCTTTTGTTGTAAGAAACAATATTAGTTTTCTATAATATCTTATCAAATTTATGTGTTTCAAAAGAATATATAAAGAATTTTCTAAAAGAAAAACATTCAAGTAGTTTGAAATAACCCGAAATAAGTCGATATGCGTGGACTTTTCATTTCGAAGGTAAAACAAAAATCTCATAAAACAATCTGTGCTTTGAAAAGAATGACAGTTCTTTTGCTTCTATATATTTATTTCCTTGTGCGTTTATTTCTAAAGCTGAAGTATAATATTTAATGGACAAACGTTTAATTCTGCGTCCTAATAAAGAAATGTACACTATTATATAACACGATTTCTCACCACTTATTTTTATAATAAAAACCTGTTTTTTATTATAATCATGTATATTTTTTATAAGAACATATGTTATATATATTAATATTTTTAAAAAAAATTCAATTCTCATTTTACTTAATATTTTTATAGTTAAAAGTTTAAAAGATTATTTTCAAAAGGGAAGTTAAATAAGTTTCAAAACAAGTAGTTATTTATTCCTATTTTTATGCTAAAATGTGCAATTTAATCAGTGTTCATCGCTTTTCAGGAGAAAAATAATAAAAATGTAGTAAAGCAAGTTTGAAAGTTTTGATTTTTCATGTTTACGAAAAATATTTAAAGTGAATTATGAAACATTTTTGTGTAATGAATGCTGAATATTTCGAGGATTGTTATTATATGATGATTATGTTGCATTACAGCTGTAAAGGTCTAGCCTCTGTGCCAAAAGGAGTGGGGGAATTGAAAAAAGGACTAGCCATCATTAAAAGCAATCAATTGATTCACAGCGCAAACCACAACACAAATTCAATCTACCAAAGTTAAGAGATGTACCCAATTATTAAATATGAAGACATTTAACGAGGTACGCGATATATGAGAAGACTTAATTCGCATAGAACACTTACGTCAGTTCAATCGCTCTGATTTATTACCTACCTAATCTAGATTAAATCTAAAATGACAGAGCACCAACTTACATATAACAATCATCAACTTCAAATTGATTAATCACTGATCCACTAGCAGTCTATCCTAACCCTCCCTCTCTTTTTCTAACCTGAAAGTTTAGACTTAATTTGCATGCAAACGTTTTCTTCATCGGAGGAAGTTTTATAATAAAATAATTTTTAAAGACCAAAACTTCCCAAAGAGGACTATTAGTAAGAAGATCGCAAATAGAGCCGTCACACAGTAATTTAATGATAAATATGGTTACATTATGGCCTAGTTGCAGATAAATTGAGTAAGAGTGTAACAAATTTTTGTTAATTAGTGCTTAAATTTATTTATCTTAAAATTGTGTAAACAATTTAAATATGCAAGTTTAATAAGTTAATACTATTTTTTTCATTTATTTTATGATAAAAACTTTAATATTCACAAGAAACGCCGTTCCTTACATTATATTGGCATTTCAGTCGAAACTTGGCGAAATATTAGTTATACAACCAAGTTGGTACCTTTTTCTGCGATTTGGCGACCGTATGGAAGCATATCGAGATTACTGGTTAAGTCTATGATGTCATGACGTTTGACATAAGCGAATTTTTTGAGAAAGCACTGGAAGGTAGCTCGGAGACTAGTAATATATATGTCACAGGAAAATGATGAAAGAGAGATGATTAATTCACGCAAGATGTTAAAATAACGTCTCTTCAAGGCCATTCCCATGATGAAAGTAAGGGATTTTATCAAACACTGAACTGTTTCAGTGAAATGATAAAATGAGTCAGTCAGCATTTGCATCTGAAAAATGCTCTCCGGAGGAGGAGGGGAGACACCTGGGAGGTCAAGTCCTTGTACTTCCTAGCCATACAGGTCAAAAATCCTCGGAGCTATGGGGAATTTAAAATATTTTAAAATTGTTGAAAAACGTGAAATGGGGGAGGGGAGGGAGGAATGGAGCTATTGGGATAAAATTACATATTTGAAGAGCTCATAGGGAAAACAATCGAATACAGTCAGTGCGGTCGACCAAGGTAGCATAGGATTCGAGTTATTAATGGGGAAACCCAGTGAAGGGAGCACTGGAGTTCCACGTAAAGTTCGCGCATACACGAAACCATTACGGGGACCTCCAAAAATCGTCCTAAGCTCAATTCCTTAGGTGGGTGAAATTTTTTCTGACCACATAGGATTAACATGGGAGAATGACATTTTAGTGCTTAAGCCCTCCCCATGCCTACAAAATGGAAATGAAGTTGATGACTGGATTGGTCTCGACGTGTGGAAAAGTTGGTTCAAATCTCGTCCGAGACTCAAACAGCAGGCAAGATATTGTGGATTTAAATAAATTTAAGAAGTTTAAAACAATTAAAAACTATGTAAGGAATAGACCTATGAACATTAAATTATAATAACTGGAAGAGCAGTCAGAGAGGGACCAAATGAGCCAGGTCCGAATGGACTGTGAGGTTTGGGTGTCGAGATATTGGCCAAAAAGCTGTAGAGGGGGTAATACACCAGGGGGATGTGTCCAAGCAGATCCTAACCATAACAAAAGTTATTAAGGTCCCCGAAATATCAGCTCCCTAGCACCAAAAAGTGGCATGTTTAAAAATCTTCTTCCCCATAGGAATAACATGCCTAAATATCAACCCTATATCTTTAAGAAAAATGGCTAACTTGATCATTTCATCATTTCACTAAAACAGTTCGGGGATTTATATAATTCACTTACTTACAACAGGGAGGAGACCTCAAAGAGACGTTATTTTAACATCTTGCGTGAATTGATTATCTCGTTTAGGGATTTGACGAAAGCCCTAATTTCATCGTTTCCCTGTGACATCTATACTAGCGGTCGTTTCATGAACTGCAACAGTTCAACTTCAGCTGTTGTCAATTCGGTGTGTCAGCCTATGACAGAGTGTGGTTACTAGCAGATAATCTTTACCGTTAAGTGTTTCCAATTTTAGTAACTAATAGCTGTGTCTGAGAGCTGTAGAATGCATGAAAACGTTCTGGAACTTAGCGTGAGATATTTACTTATGTATCCTGTATTTTAAGAATTGCTTTCGGCAGTAAATTGCATCCCTCTTGAAGAACTGTTTTGCTTTTTAGCATAAAGTCCATGAACTACGATCTGTACAATAATGTTAACTTACTGTTACTTGGAATTAATTTTTACAATTCTGCTAGCGAAGTACAGAAATTTATTTGTTGATTTTAAAAATGTATTTGAGTTCAAGATAAATAAAATTATAATTAATAAAAAAATTATGGCCATGTTTCCTTTTAATTAATTCATGAAACAATCAAAACGTTCGAAAAGGAGTTTCTTGTTTAGTATCTGTCGATCTATTCGATGGTTTTGTACACGAAAGTGATTCAAATATTAAAAATAATTTTTAATTCGAAAACTATCGTGGGAATTGATCCATTAATTAAGACTGCCATTACAGAAATTCATTCAATTAAGCCAAATAGTTTTATTTTTCTTGCTTAAAACTATACTTAAAACTTCAGAGATAATTTCTCTTGTACGAAAAGAAAGATTAGAATTTCTAAAAAAGTAAAAGAGTTTACGAGTAAAGTAAAGAATAAAAGTAAAGAGAAAAAGTAAAGTTTTGTTACACTAATCAGAATAGAACACTGATGGGACTTTTTAATATTAAATATTTGTTAACATTTTAAAATTCTATGACTTTTCACTATAAGTATTTCTTTAATGAAAAAAGATTCTATGAAGTATTTTCTTAATTTATAAAAACTGGAAAAGAAAACCCATCGTTTTGAATCTTTTCCTAGAGAAATCAATCAAGTTTATTTTAAAATGAGTTTTAAATTAATTTCTTCGACTTCAAAAATAAAAATTCCCATTTTCTAGGAAAAATCTATGCATGTAAGCTAATTAATTAAAAAGGAAATGATATTAAGTGGGGAATTCCACAATCAGTATTTTTTATTTAATAAAACTATATAATCTCTCTGAAACATTTCGATAATGGATTTTCTGTCTATTGTTTTATCTGTTATTGTAGAATTTGCTAATATGGTCATTCAAAAGGATTTCCACAATTTGTTCAGAAAAAAAAATGTTTTTATATTTTCTTTGCTTATGTTTTTACTCATAAAAATTATTTTTATCACTGAAAAATGATGTGATTTAACATGAAAATATGAAATATATTTTCATATAAAAAAAGAGTTAAATATTACTCTAAATAGATTTTTTTCAAAACTATTTTAGGTTGTTTTTTTATAAATTTATCTAAATCGTAAGTCACATGTCCCACACGACCACATTTAATTATAATATTCCTAATTTAATCGTCATAATCAATCTCTCTCCCAAAATGCTATTATTTCTATTTCAAGAAAAAAATTTTATTCAATCGAAAAATATATAATTCAAATATAATAATTTCATAACAACAACAAAATAAACATGTGTAAGAAATTTTATTTTGTAGGGAAAGAAAGAGGATTGTGTAAGGATAATTAATCAATATTGCATTGTATAGCATTTTTAATAAACCTGATAATGTTCTTATCTACATGATAATGATATTAAAGTGATGAAATATTATTTTCATAATCCAACCTTTTAATGTTGCTAACTTTCATTGTAAACAACGAAGAAAATAAAGTTTAAAAACATTCACGGTTTTAGTATTGTAGAAAACAACATTTAATCAAGAGTGACCTTAAGCAAACTAACAAAAGGAAAAATTAAAACAACAAAATAAAAAAAACAGCTTCAGGCACGCTATCCACCATATTTAATCTCTCACGCAAATATTTATAAGCAAATGAAGCATTTGCTATCAAAAATACTTTTCATTGTTAGCACAAATGCAAATGAAAATATGAAATAAATAATAAACAAGTAATATAAAAAAAAATTAATTCAATTCCTACTTAGATCAAAGAAAAAATTTGTTTTAGCTACTTTTTGTTAAATAGTTACAATTAATGTAAATATGTATATACATATGATAGAATTATAACATTAAGTGGTAATTAATTTTTATTAATTATCATTAAAGTATAGTATTGTCATCCAAAACAATCCTGTATAGAAAATTTCAGTTCAACTGAATGCTTTAAAACGTGAGGAAAAAAAAATCTTGTAAAGTTTTGAACCAAGTCGCTAAAAAGAAGCCAACATGGCTGTATCTGAAATTGTTTAAATAATTAGCTTCAGTCAATTTATTTTAATTAATTATTATTAAATTTTCGTATTTTTACCCAAAACAGTAGTGTATAGAAAATTGCAGCTCAAACGAGCGCTTTAAAATGTGCGAAAAAAAAAAACCTTTTCATGTTTTGACACATGTCGCTAAAATGGTCGCCAATTCACCAAAAATGATGCCAACGTGGCACTATTAGTAATTCTTTGAATAATTAGTTTTAATTAATTAATTTTATTAATTATAATTAAATAACAGTACTATCATCTAAAATAATCATGTATATAAAATTTCAGCTCAATTGAGAGCTTTAAAATGTATTTTATTACCGATTGAAAATTCTACGAAAATAAACAAATATATAGTGAGTGTGAGCTAATAGTAGGAATTGAATAATTGATTAATATGCAGTGTTCATTTTTAATCAATAATATATTTTCTGGAAGGTATTTTCGTTATTTTTAAAGAGACCAAAAATTCGACAGAACTTTTCTAATGTAATATTTTTGAAGTTTAATGGATATTTTTATATAAAAAATAAACGTTCTTCATTAAAATTATAAATCAATTGCTACTCAGTTTATTCTTCTAATTTGTCAAAAAAGCTTATCTTAAATTACTTACCGATACTTGGTTAAAAACTGTTCTACAGGGTTATTTCCAGTTTTTAATATCAGAAGTTGGGTAAGCTTATTTTATTAGTAAATGAAGTACAGCAAACAGAAAATAATATTTTTACAATTTTTCTTACTTACATTTTTAAATTAGAGATTTAAAACATTTAATGAGACAATGAAAGATTTCAATTTTAAGGTGCATTCTCTGCAGTTTAGATACACACGGCAGTTTAAATGCAACTGTATGTCGGAGAATGCCGTGCATATCAATCATATTTAGTACGGTTTTGAGAGAAAGAGAAATTTGGTTTTTAAAATCAAATTAACAGAGCTCAACTCATAATACATTTCAAAAGTGATTTTTAGCGTTATTAGTGTTATTCAAGTTTGCTTGATATGATGGACAGCTATGCATTAAAAAAAGACAACTTTGATTTATTTGTTTTTGTAATTGATAATTGAAAAGATTTACAAATAAACTACTTTAACTAACGCAGGCGTTAAAGAAATATATTGCGCTTGTAGTTATATATGTGTTTAAAACCTTTCCATGAATTGTAAATTGAACAGAGCTTCTCATACTTTCAATATTTGCGACACAATTTTCAATCATAATTTTAATCATACTTTCCGGTACAATAACAGTATATTGAAAGCAATAATAATATACAGCAAAATATATTTAACGAGAAGACGTTTAAGATGAAAAATTGGTTAACACGAAATAATACAACGGTCTTAACAAACTACCACGCATTTGCATGCTTTTGTTTTCTTAACATGAAAAGATTTGCCTTCTGGGAATGAACAAAATACGGAAAACACCAGCCACACTGGACTATCCTACTGTATCATCGGAAGAATTCATTTCAGTAGATGATGATAATGTGTGTACAGAATTCATTTAGGCAGACAAAGAAATTTTGGAGTTTGTTCAAAGCCCAAAAATATCACTGATGTAAATTCCGATGATAAAAATGAAATGAATGATGCAGCTTCTGTTTCCACATTATCTGAATTGAGAAACATAATGAAAAGTGTATTCAGTTATTTAGACGCACATTCTACTAAAAAATGGACGCCATCGAACAATTTATTGAGAATTTAAGGGTAAAAAGACAGTACAAAGAATAAATATATGTATGATATTATTTTCCAAAAATTCAAACAATATATTTTTTTTCAAAGAACTTGAATTTTTTGTTTTATATTTCATTGAGGTCTTGTAAATGTTTTTATTTCATTGACTTTTATTAAATACACACATATATATACATATCTGTCTAAATAAAATATACTCTAATAAACTTAATATTGGTGAAATATGTTTTTTTTTTGTGTGTGTGCAATATAGTTTAACACGAAAAAATATATCGGTCCCCTCAATTCCTTGTCAAACGATTTTCACTGTAATTTGATGCGTTTAAGCAACATTATGACCTTAACTATAAACTGCATAAATTATCAAGATAAGTAATTAATTTGTATGTTAATATTGAGTAATAGATATTTTAAGTATGTTATTTTTAAGTAATAAAATAAGTATTATAATGTTATTTTTTTCTTTCCAATTTTTAAATTGGACAGATTGTAATAAATATGCAACGAATATTTTATTTTTCGTTATATCAGAATGTATTTTGTTTAGCTTATTTTCAGTAAATTTATAATTTTATAAAACAATCTTATTTTCGACTTTTTAATATGCTCGACCCTCCCAGGTAGGGTAATTACACCCTATAAGGGGTGAGTGCCCCAAAGTTTGAGAACCAATGCTCAGGGAAAATAACAAGTCTTGTTACTGCTGTTTTTCTTCTTTTGCAGTTTCAAAATATATATGAATCACATAATCATATTTTTTCCTCCTCTCAATGCAATTATTATTCTGAGCAGATGAGAAAATTTTATTTTATTTATTTTTCTGACATTTACACAAAATGTTTAATGTATTCTGTTTCCTTTTCAGTTTATTTTCATATTGCTTTTAAAAAGCTACAGAAGAAAAAAAATAATAATTCACTCTCATCACGGGAAATATTATAAATAATATTATATAATATTATAAATAAATAAATTATATTATAAATTATAATATTATAAATATTATTATATCAAAATAATTTTCTTTCTGTAAACTAAGCAGTATTTATCAAGTTAGAATAAAAAATTTTCGAAATGAAAATAAACATATTTACATTCAAAACAGCTCATTGCAGTTATCGTATAATACCGCGCAAATTAGTACTAAATATTTGCAAATTAATTTCATCAAAATCAAGATTAATTGAATTTGCATCAATGGAGAAAACACTTGAAAACCAAATGGGACAAATTACCGTAAAGAAAACAGAGTGGTAGTCATAACAATCTTAAGGCAGAAAAAAACAGCTGCAAGGAGGTCTGAAGTACACTGTTGAAAAAAAGAAAAGAAAGCACACAATCTTGGTTTTTGCTGTTCAGTATGTACACACAGAGAAAAGCTGACGCATATTTTTTTACATAAGTTTGTATAAATATGATGATTAATCAAAATATTTTCTTGCTCTCTTGCTGTAAAAGAAGGGAATAAAAATATTATTTGTAGTAATGTTTATATCTCATTTCCTTTTAATTTTTTTCACTTTTTCATGGCTTCCGTTGATATGAGTGAAGTTATAAATTTCAATTAATGCTATTATAGAAACTGGGAAAGTATTGCTATTTCTATTACTTTCATGAAAGATCAATATTAATGAAGAAGTATTTTAATGTCTGGCACATGTAACACACACACATTTGTTTTTCAAGCTAGACATTAAAATAACTTAGACAGACATTAATAATTAAATTACTTATTTCTATTACAGAGAACTAATTAGTTAAAAGTAAAAATATTGACTGTTTCTTTCCTTTCCTAATTTTTTAAATGTAAATTATGTGTATTGAAAAAAAAATATACATAATGGGATTCATAAAGAAATATACTCTTTTTTGATGCTATAAAACAGTAATATTAAGGTATATGTACAATTAAAATTTATGTCTTGCCCCAGACAATAGTGACGCAGGCCATATCCACAGTGCAACACTTCCGAGATCCTCACGGGAACCATTTTTTTTTTGTCTATGTTCACACTTTGGTTGATACTACGTTTGCATGATTACATTGACAACTTCATTCTTCAGTTGAATTCTTCAGTTCAGTACCCCACACTGGTTGTGGCTTACGTGTGGGAATACCTCAATGTACATCTCTCTCAACGATAGGTTGGATGAGACATGGATGAAAACATGTCACTCACCCGAGTGGGAACCAGAAGTCCTTATTTAAGACCTTGTAATGTCTTCCTGTGGAACTACGAAAGGGACACAGTATTCGTCCCTTCCCAACTGTCTTGAATTATGGGAGCTGAAACAGGATATCAAGCAGCTATCGATGAACTTGATTATGTTACCTTAACACGTGTTGGGGAAGAAATATGTCGCCGGTTTAATGTGTATCATATTACTAATGGTTCACACATAAAACATCTATTAAACCCTCTATCGAAAGTTTAAAAAATTCCATTTATTATGTTACAACTAATACATAATATCTTTTATTTTTCTTGTTTTATAATGCAATGAAACTGAATACAAATTAATGAATCATCCTGTTTATATCTAAAATATTACATAACTGGTATTGTTAACTATATATGCCATCCCGAATCAACACAATAAACTTTTTTTTTGCAATGAAAGAGAATCTGATATTTTTGCTGTTTCAAAAATAAATTTCAAAATCGAAAACTCTTCAAAACTACCTGTTACATCAAAAGAAAACGCCTAAGACTAGTTTATTTTGTTTTTATGTTGTGTTATTATCTTTTAAGCTATGTGGTATCTAATGGAAAAGAGGAAAATTTCAGATCTTTAAGAGTATTATTTTTCAGTATATCTCTATGGTTTTATTTTTTTATACCTAGAATCAGAAATATTTCCAGTTTTGGAATACTTTTGAATAAACTAAATTTTAAACCTTATAATATATTTGATTATTTATATATTTTGCTTAGTTATATTTGGTTACAGGAATGAATTCTTAATACTCATAGGCATATATTTGAAAGTAAAGGTAAAAATCTAAGATTCAACTTCATGTGAGAAAATTTTTAAAATGCAATTAAATATATCGAAAAGTCATCATAGTAAAGGTATTATTGTGTTGACTTATTTACACGACATTACTTTTATGATTAGTATTTAGCTGTACAAAAATATATAACAGCGAAGATGCCAAAACGTTATATATATGACATGTAAAACATATTAATAATCTCTAATAGCATATTGAAAAAAGTAGTTTTATTATAAAAATAAATTTGTGCTGCGTATGTTTGACGTAAATCAGAATTAATATTTATAATTATATAATTAAAACTATAATCAAAAGTGCTTAAATGTTTAAAAAAAGGCAATCCGAAGCTAAAAAGATGAAAATTATAATTGTAAGATTCCGAGCTAAAATTTTTCACATATTTTTTTTTACATTTATAATAGGGTGCGTTAGTAAAAATAATTTATTTTGCTTCCTTTTACATTCTCTACAGATGCATTTAATTCATTCGGTTTCAATTAAAATATTTTTTTAGATTTTCAAAGATGAGGATATAGACACGTTTGCATTCTAAATGATAAATTTTGGTCCAACTATTCACTTTTAATGGACTAACGTCAGAAAACTTTTTTTTTGCATGAAAACCAATTCTAAGAGTAACTGAGCTTAACCCTTTAACTGGATTGGCCGTACATTGTACAGGCTACAAAAAAGTAGCCACAACCGATTTTCCTGTACGCTGTGCATGGGCTCTGATATTTTCTTCATACTGTATTTAATTTGCTCGTATTTTTAATTCTTATAGGGAGATTATTAGTGTAAGTGTATTTAAGAGATGTAGTAGTATGCGCATTGTACTGAAATATTTCTCGTTCGAGATTTTATTTGTAGGGGAGGAGGGAATTTTTCGTTGATGGCAGGAATTTAAATACTTGAAAATTTCAATAAAGAACAGGGAGGGACAAGGCAATGTGCAGTTTGTTACTTGAGAAAAATGAAAATTTAAATATAATAAAAAGCATATTTATTTCTGTCCTGTGATTGCAATAAAAAACATAGTATTACACCATACTTGAAATCGAGTGTACACACACACGCACGCACACACACACACGTCACTCAACCGCTTTTTAAAGAGGTGGTACAAATAAGAAACTTTTTTTTAAAGCATGAGAGGAATTCTTTTAAGATTTACAAAACTTTCTTTATAGTATGCAGAGCGTACTTTTTAATGTCAAAAACTTTGGAGTTTTTGTGTTTTGCAATTATAAAATTAAAAAAAAAATAGTATGAAATTTTTAAAATTGAAAACTAAAATAAATTCTTCAATTTTCTTACTTTATTAAGTATTATGCTTAGTTTTATCTATAAGAAAAAGTTATTTTATAAAAACATTTTTGTCAAAAAAATAAACCATTTAAAGTGTAAAAAATTGAACAAAAAATCCTTTATGTCTTTTTTAGTGCTATAACTGTTGTAAACTAAATAAAAAAATGAAAATGAAACTCTTTGATCATCTTTAGAAACCTATCTGAAGAAATTACCTTAAAAACAACAGTTAGAACCTTCTTTAAAAATTTCCAAATTTTCTTCTTTTCATGTTTTGTTTTAAAAAAAAATGAGAAAAAGTTATATTGTCTATTTGTGCCTAAAACCATAATAAATCTAAAGCTATAAATATACTAATATTAATTAGCTAGATTAGGTGATCTGTAGCATCCACACATCCCCATCATACCCCAAGGTTCTGTAACATAGAAATTGATGAATTGTATACATCAAGCAAAATACAACAATGAAATGCAAGGAACAATGAACAGTTTTACTTTCTATGGCCAAGTACTGTTGATACTCAGTAGTGTTTAAAATTGAGCATTGTTTCGTCTTCCAACAATAGTTCAAATTCATAATGTAATTTACATTGAAAGAACACGCTTGGTTTACAATAGCTGCTCATCCAGTTTTTGATTTTATTTCGATTCCTGCTTATAATTTTCGGTTTTTCACTTAACGTTATTATTCGACCTTTGCGTCAAAATCTAGCCTTTTTTCAAGTTATTTTTAAAATTCATTCAAAATTTTCTGAAATTTAAAGTATGCCTTCAAAGATGAACCAAGACACTACTGAAAGAATGATCCTGCTTACATGGGTGTGGTTCACCATTCAGTTTTTATTCTTTAGTTACTGGGAAATTCTATTTTGGCCACCTATCATCTTATTGCTTCATGGATCCCGTCATGTTAACACCTCACATCAAGAAAGAATACCGGGAGATTTGGATCCAGAAGCCATTGGCCAAACCACACAAGAGGGTTGCAAATACCAAGACATATACACACATACAGCCAGTTTAAATAGAATGATACAGAAATTGATGGAAGAAGAAAAAGAAAGAGTATTAAAGAAACATCATGAAAAGTTGGGTAAAGTCAAGAAATAGTAAGAAAAGGAAGGTGCTCATATTTTACAATAGATAAAGAATAGAACAGCAAAGGAACCCCCAAATAGAAACAACAAGAAACAAGATTTAATTACCAAATTTTTCTTAAAATAATATTAACATTGAAGATTCTACCTTCTGTGTGTTGAAATAGAGAATAATTTTTAAAGTAACATCTATTCATCCAAGAACTTAATTCTCCCTATGCCCAGTACACCATATCTATATATATGCGCGAGCAGGATTTAAAAAAAACAAATAATACAATGGAAAACCAAACAAAAACCAAAATAAAATAAAAAAGAACAAAAAAAAAGTTTATAGTAAAAATTTTTAAAAAATGATATAGAAAATAGAATAAAACAAAATTATTTGTAAATTAAAAAACTTTGTATATTCAAAAAACTTTCTATACTCAAAAAACTTTGTAAATCAAAAAACTTTGTAAATCAAAAAACTTTGTGAATTAAAAAACGTTGTAAATTCAAAAACTTTGTAAATTCAAAAAACTTTGTAAATTCAAAAAACATTGTAAATTCAAAAAACGTAAATATTTCAAACACTTGTAAATTCAAAAATACCGTATATAACACAAAATTTTGTAAATATTTTTTTAGTTTAGTATGTATACTTTGTTTGAAAGTATCTGAAGTTTTTTTAATGTTTTTTATTACATATGATATGTATTACTTTGCGTGTTTTTTTTTGTGTGTGTGTTTATTTTTCTGTATTTTTTCTGTTTTTGTTTTGTGATTTTTTTTCTTATTTTCTACATATATATGTATGTAACTCTTTTTTGTAAATATTTTTGTTAATGATATATAGTAAATATATATTTAAAAATATTGTGTCTTGTTTTATTGATAATTCATTCACGTAAGAAAGGCATAAATCGTTCAGGTTACCATTATTTTGTGTTTACCTGTTTTAAAATTTCAGCTGTAAGACTTGCACTTACAAGTTTAGAATACACGCCAAAATAATCATATAAACTTTCTTACTCCAACGCTGGAAACAAGCAATGTGCTTACTCCTACTTTGAGACCGAATTTAAACAACAAATTTGTTAATTATCCTAAATTGGATTTATGGTAAACCTATTTAAAACACGAATTACGTTCTGTTGAAATAAAATAAAAAATATGAAGTCAAAGCTCGTTATTAGACTAAAGCTTAGAGATATTGAATGAATAAAAGAAATATGAACGGATTAGCTGGATATTAAAGTAAATACAAATTTCTTAAACATTTCCCTGTCGAAGTAAATCCATTTTTAAAATTTTATTTCTGAAATATTATTTAAGATAAAATACACAAGGCATACAGTTTTTTGTTTAATTTTTTATTTAAAATGGTAAGGATTAGACACACATTTTAGATTTTTCATCAGATATTAGAAAAAAATAATATTTGAACAGGAAATATCTTTAAATATAAGTTCAGGGAACTTTTAATGTTATACAAATATGTCTTTTTTTCTCACATAATAATTTTAACATTTTCAGCCTGATTGAAAAAAAGTAATATAAATAAAATATTCAGTCAATTCCTATTTTGGTCAACAAAGAAAAAATTTATTTTAGTTATTTTTTATTGATAGTTACAATTAATATAAATATGTATGTGCATATGACAGAATCAAATATTAAATCACAAAATAGGGAAAGCAATAATAGCATATCTAAAAAAAATTTATAGTTTTATTTTAAAAAGAAATTAACGCCACTTATATTCGATTTAAATCAGAATTATATATTTATGCTTATATAATTAAAACTATTACCGAGAAAAAATGATTAAATATTTTAAAAATTCAACTCAACGAGAAATTATATCGTCGGTCTAATCATCAGACTGCGTAACTCCATCTGGGATGCTAATTTGATACAGTAGGACTACACGCCAAGTTGTTGTTTATGTTCACCAAGACAAGATATGGTTTACTTTGATATTTTTATCGTGCGATAATGTGGTTGCCATGGGGATAACGTATATTAGTGTTAGTTTTTTGTTTTTGTTTTTTTATCCGCGGGATCTCTGCTCAGCAAAAGTAACACATTGTTACAAATTTTGTGTAATAAGCGCTTAAATAGTGTAAATAATTTATATCTGAAAGTGTAATACATTAATATTATTTTCTGTTGTATTTATTTTATGTTAAAATCTTGCCCACCACCTCTCCCTTCGAAATTTAGTTTTATTATGAAATAAAAAAAGTAGTGATTACACTGATAGAGGAATTAATTAAAAGCGGCGCACGCCCTGGCGCGTTGCAATCCTATATCAAATCAGTTACACCGGTGGAGTTACGCAGTCTGATAACTAGGCCGACGATATGAAAATTATAATCGTACAAAATATAAGCCAAAATTTCTCACACATTAATTTACATCTATATTACGGTGTGTTAGTAAAAATAATTTATTTTACTTCCTTTTACATCCTCTACAGGTGCATTTAATTCATTCGGTTTAAATTAAAATATTTCCAGATTTCCAAAGATGAGGAAATACACACATTTACATTCTAAATTATGCATTTTGTTCCATCTATTAACTTTGAATATACAGATGTAAGAATAATTTGCTTGAGAACCAATCCTAAGAATCTGTGTAACTGACTAAGATTAACAGCATAACTTGATTGCACGTACACCGTACGGGCTAACGAAAGCTGACCACAACCAGTTTGCCCGTACGCTGTACGGGTACTTATATTTTCTTCTTTTTATTTTTCATTTGCGCATATTTTTTATTTTTAAGGTGATATTATTAGTGATAGTGTTTTTCAGAGATGCAGTTTGTCCAGGGAACTGAGAGAAAAACTTCTCATCCGGGATTTTCATTGATGTGAAGGCGAGAATTTTTCATTTTAGATTTGTGAAACTATTCGATAAAGTATTCGTATTGGTAAGACAATGTGCAATTTATTGCTTGAGAAGAAATGAAAATGGAAAGGAAATTCAAAAATGCCTATATCATCTCTGTCCCCATTGCAATGTAAGACTTAGTAATGCACCAAATTGCATGTGCATATAGTATATGCACACACACAATAAATATATGAAAAAATGTACGAACGTTAAATTTTTTTGTAAGTATTAGAGAAATTCTTTTAAAATATATGCATGCAAAGCGTTCGTATAAAAGCAAGCATTTAAGGCTTTTTGTATTTATCAATTATAAGATTAAAAAAAATGTGGAAACTTAAAAACTAAATAAAATTTTTCCATTTTCATATTCTGTTGAGCGCGTTTTGCTTAGTATTATACAATAAAAAATGTGTCTTATTTGGAACATTCTGGGCAAAAAAATAGACCCCTTAAGGCTGTTTTCGCCATGTATTAGACAATGTGGACTTACCGCGGAGCACATTTTCGGACAGAAAAAAATGCTTTCATTTTTGTAAAAATTCGTAAAATTGTAACTCATACATTTGTTCATAATATTCAAATAATTTCATCATTTCAAATTATTTCATTCAATCATTTTAAAATATTTCATAAGTAATCCGCTTTTCCTTTTAACATATAAAAGGATAGCTCATTTAGCATTACGGTTGTGACATCTCACGCGTCCTTCCTCTAACATAACCTCTGGGTTCTTTGACGGACACGATTAATGGCAAATCTTTTCCAACCCAAATCCAAGAAGTGAAACGAAACATAGATGCAAATAAGATAACCTTTAAAAGGACAGAAGTTTTAGTGAGCGCGATGGCAATTTAGAGAAAGTTCAGTGTAGAGAAGACAGAAGTGTGGATCGACGGCTTATCTAGAATCCCGTAAAGCTCGCCATTTTAACCAAGGTACACACCATTGTACGACCATTTGGAGAAATATTTGAAGTAGATTGGACGTTGAGTATTCAACCAAGGTAGGAAGATTATATTCTGAACGCGAATATATTATTGAGATTGAGATTAGGCGGACATAATATAATTATATTGATAAGTGATCTAATTGCGCGATCTGTGTTAATTAAGACTACGTGTTTTGGTTTATTCTCACTTAATATAAGTTTGTTCGATATCTAAGTAATGTAAGTTAAATTCTTAATAAAAGTCATATTAAGAATTCTAAAATGTCTCATCATTTCAAGAATCCCACACCTCTAACTTACGCTGAAACCCCACGATATGGTCATCGCAGGACGACCATGTCGCACGGTGTAAGAAAGAAAAATGAGAAACATATTTCATAAAAGAAAAAAATTGTCAAAACTCGGATAAAATGAATAGTATGACAAAATAATTTATTTTCTACAGGATAGTGAAACAAGAATATAATATTAATATTTGAGTACTTTAATATCTGAAAAAAAGATCTAAATTGGGTCCTATTCTTTAGCATTAGATGAAGACAGACTTAAGGGGTTAATAAAACAGTACGCGCGACCAAATCAAAACATCGTGCAGAATTAGCATAGTGCTGATGCTCTACAAAGCGCTTATTCTATCAAGAACGACTGCACCATAGTAGAAAGAAGAAATTATTTTTGAGAAATGATAAGATGTAATTCACAAATTAAATCATTGTGGTGGATCTCTGTGCACCTGGCATGCCATTATCAATTATTTCATACATGACCTGAATTTCTGGACCTTCAGTTGGTGATTCAAGGAAGACAATTTAAATTATTGCTATCCTTTGGTCATTTACTCAAGACCAGTACACACCAACAAAGTATCGTGAACCAGTGATGTCGACTGGTTCGATATAAAATCTCATTTATTAAATTCAAACACGTTTAGCGAGAAGTATATTTCGATTTGATCTGCCGAGATTAGCGAATAAATATTAGGAAACCTCATGGACAGCAATGGGATACTAGTATGTCTCCAGTACCATATCCCGATAAATATGACATTTTATTTTTCTCTTGGTTTGTCATTTCATTTTATAGCTGGGGTTATGTGGTTTCCTTCCTTTCATGCCAAAATCAATCCGTTACAAATATTGTCGGCAAACATACGGCAAACTTTTATGTTGATTTTCATTTTCATTAAATAAACGTAATATTTAACTGAAATTGTAATAAATAACACTTTTTTATTGTGATAAATCGAAAAAAAATTTCCTGTTATAACAATAAACTATTCATAAATAATGACAACCAAATTAAATGATACAAAAGTAATTAAATTCTTAGCAAATCTTTCTAATGACAAATATAAGCATATGGAATAAATATATCCAGATATATTGATCAAATAATTACTACTTAATTTCCTTTTTAAAATTATATTTGCCTTAATAATATGAAAATATTAAGTTTAACATTGGAGTGATGTTTTATATACCATAAAATCCGGTGTATAACGCGCAACCCTTTTTTTACCAAGAAATCTGAAATATTTGTATACATTGCTTTTATGTCTTAGACATTTATTCTAGGTATTATACCAGACTTTTCAAAAAACAGTATACTTCTAGAACTGCAACTTGTAGCAACAGGTGTTGATGGATGAAAGAAGACAGGTGAGAGCTTGTGGGTATGTTATTACTCTTTTAACGAGAACTTTGTTGGGAGTAGTGTATTTAGTTTTATTTGTGAGAGAAATAATTTATGTCTATATTTTTAAGTTCAGATTAGTAGTCTTTTATCCTGTTTTATGGCAATGAAAAAAAAATATCATATGGATATAATGAGTTACCTTAGAACTGTAGAACCAGCTAGGGAAATATAAATATAATAACGAAGAGTGAGTGGAAGAAAGGTGTTCAATATTTTTATCTTCTGAAATAAATGTAAATTTATATCATTTTTAATATATTTGAATCATTGGGCAATAATTAACACCATAAACTCTTTTAGTTCATAAGGCAAGTCGTTTTTTTTTAAATAAACAGTGTTTAAATACATGTAGAAGTAAATTTTTTTTTATGCAAATCTCTTTTGTTATTTTGAAAGCTATCGTTTTTATACCCGGGGTATAACACGCACCCTCCAGTTTCGATCTTAATTTTTGTGTTCAAAGTATGTGTTATACGCAAGATATTACGGTAAATACAATTAAATTCTAATAGCTAATGAGTTTTTCTGTAAGTAGGAGAACGAGTCACTATCTGTAATCCCCTCAGGGGGCTCACCTTCTTTAGGTGGGTATGGGTGTCACAATTCCGAAGTACCCTCTAGTGATCTTTTCCTTTTCCAAAAGGGTTTACTATCTTTGGTAAACATGGGTGTCACGACCCCGGGGTACCCCAGTGATCCTTCTCTATTTTTGACCCTCCATCCTGTCATCCAATTGCTTCTTTTCCCGTCCAGACCACAGACCTATGAATGTTTGGCGCAGTATTGCCAAAACTGGCACTTGCGCCATACAACACCAAACTCAACTCAGCTAACTATCGGTAATTTTATAATCTTTTAATTTTATATAAAGAGTCAGTTTAATTATAACTATTTATAACTTGTCAAAAAATATTTTGTTACTTCTGTTTGAGGTATTATTTCACCCATGGATTATATTTTAACTTACTAATAAAATAATGAATACATGTAGCTTCACATGTATAGTACAAAGTAAGAACAAAACCGTAAAAAGTTCAGTGTCATGTCATAAGCAAAAGGTGAAATTTTGAAACAAATTTAACATATTTCGAATAGAGTTTTATGTTACTTTTTCAACTGAGTATTAAAGAATCACGCCCACAAATTAACAGTACAACATTAAAATTTGAGGATTTCTTTTACGAATTTTAAATATAGAAAACAAAAACTGTAAAAAATTTATAAAATTTAAGCAGGAAAAATAAAATTAAATAATACCTCGACTCGCACTATAGATATGTTGATATTTTAAATAGCGATGTCCTTTCATTCATGCCAAATTAGTATTTGGCAACGAATACTGTAGACCAACGTACGACAAGTACAGCTCATAGAAGCCCACAGTTAGCTCATAGAAATGCATGAGCAA
The DNA here is from genome assembly GCA_019973955.1 of Trichonephila inaurata madagascariensis. NCBI lineage: Eukaryota > Metazoa > Arthropoda > Arachnida > Araneae > Nephilidae > Trichonephila > Trichonephila inaurata. Next base: position 39,480 of record BMAV01020373.1, on the reverse strand, counting down.
AAGCAAGACATTGAAGGAGTCTGAATCTGTAGACCCAGTTCAATCAGAAGATCGAATAAAGGTTGAGAATTTGGCAGAAGGCCTTAGTTTAATAGAAAAAAAGAGTTATACAACTCAAAAGATGAGCTTATTTTTTCAACAAAACATGGAATAAAACATTATTCCATGCATCTTTAAGCCGTCAAGTTACTCTGTTAATTTTATGAAACATTCTATATCAAAATTACTTTGGCTTACAATTTTGTATGTGTAATGTTTAAGACTTTTTTAAACGTTTTTTTCCAAAATTACTATTTTCCGTCTCAAATAATAATAATTTTATAAGCTAAACCATACCCCGTTTTACGCGAATTCTTCTCTTACGCGGTTATTAGTCCAATCTATCGTGTAAGTTCACGATATTACAGAATTATGTTTCTGAAGTTTTGCACACCAGTGTAAGAATAATAATATGCAAACTATAAATGAATAATCTATAACCACTAAATGTTGTCAGCTTGAAGTCGTCGTATGCTCAGAACCTCTCGTGATAGCTACAACAGTGTGATGAAAGATAACCTTATTTGTTAGTGCAATTTAAAACAACCGTATCCCTTTTGACTAATCCAGAAAAGCTATTAAGCACTCAGAAAATGCAACTCGCTTCAGCGTTTTGCATATTTTTATAAACGCCTTGTGGAAATACATGTAGAACTGCTGGATAAATTGTGTGTGGTAGAAAAAAATAACATATGAATTGCAAAAAGTGAGGAACATAACATTGTTGAATATAAATAACATTATAACATACGCATTTCTTATTACTTTTACCATTGTGTTATGTAGCTTTTACTCTTAAAACTGCAGTTGCATCTTTTAATGTTTAACAAAGCATCAATTTCTATTTAATACTTAAGGGGACATGGTACGATTTACACAAACTTTTTTTTTAATTTAATGATTTTCATAATTTTTTTGGTTGCCTCCTATGTGTATGCATGATGTTAAATAAATTTTGTGCTCAAAATTTCATAAAAAGCTAACCATTTAATTTTTTAAGGGAAACATTTGAAATCTATGAAATGATTTTAAAATGCTACTGTTTATATTGATTCAATCAAAATATTGAGCCTTATTTTATTTTTGATATCTTCTTAAGATTTAATTTTATTTTATAACTAGCAGTACCATATGTTGCTGTGGCTCAGTCAGGTTAAAAAGACTGGTGCGCCACAAGCGTTACAAAAGTAAATAAGACTCAAAAATTGAAACAAATAAAAGAAAGGGTACTTTCGTATTGTTGCAGCAATCACCAACTCTATTTTAACTTGCCAAGTTGGAAACCCGGATTTCCTATGTGTTGAATTGACAACCAGATGTTTTATTTCATATAATGTCGCCAATAGGTTGCAATAATACATTAGTACCGTTTTCTTTTTTCACGTACATAGCTACCGCTGTATCAGCCTTACCGATGATACAAGGCCCCCAAGCTACAGTGGTTCCAATACGTGTTACTACAGTCACCAATATGGTGCTAATATCTGAAAAGAGCCTCTAAAAGAATTTTGATGCATGGCCCACTCAGAACTGTTTTGCAATTTCATATGTTGTGACATCTCTCGCGTTCTTCTTCTAACATAACTCCTACGTTCTTTGACGGCCACGATTAATGGCAACACTTTTCCAACCCAAATCCAAGAAGTAAAAACGAAGCAAAAATGCTAATAAGATAACCTTTAAAAGGATAGAAAGTTTAGTGAGCAAGGTTGGCAATTTAGAGAAAGCTTAGTTCGGAAAAGGTGGAAGTGTAATTAGACGGCCTACCAAGGAATCACGGAGATCCCGCCAGTCGTACAAGGTGCATACTATTGCACTCGAGCCTAACCTGAATATCTGACGTTAATTCAACCGTTGATTATTCAACCAAGGTAGGAGGATTATATTCTGAACGCTAATATAATATTGAGATCGAGATTAGGCAGATATAAGATATTTATATTGATAAGTGATCTAATTGCGCAATCTGAGTTAATTAAATCGGCGTACTTTGGTTTATTTTCACTTAATATTTTGTTCGGTATCTAAGTAATTTAAGTTAAATTCTTAATAAAAGTCATATTAAGAATTATAGAATGTCTCATCCTTCCGATAATCCCACACCTCTAACTTACGCGGAAACCCCAAGACATAGCTATCAACAGATGGCCATGTCGCAATGTCTTTATTTTAATCTTTAAGTGTATACAATTGGCTTCAGTGCATAAAATTGCATTGCAGGAAATCGAACTTAAATCATCATACTGGCCAAGCAAAAGCAATGTTGGTAGTAATTACATATCAAACCGGAATAGGCATCAGAAAACAAGCAAAACAGACAAATGGCTTAAATACCTGTTGAGGAAGCAGGTGGTCGTAAGATTGTAATTATTTTTGGTTCTTATGTACTATCGCAAAAATCGCCAATGTTCAAAATAACTTGCCAAGGTGGCAACCCCTATTTGGCATGTCATGTATGCACTGAATTGATGATCATGTGCTTCGTTTCATATAATGTCACCAATAGGGTGCAGTTATAAGTAAGTACCTTATTTTTTTTTCAAATTATGCTTTTACATTGATAAAGATAGTTCAGTTTTTTTTATGTAAGCTAATGCCAGTATTGTATTTCATTTTTCAATTTGTTTTCATGCTTATTAAATATACTTTTGATATCTTTTTTATAAAAAGTACTAATTTTAATTTAGTACTTACGTATTGCACAATCGCCAATGTTCAAGATAACTCGTCACTCTGGCAATCTCAATTTTGTATGCGATGAATTTTTGTATGCTGTGCATTATACTGCAACATTAGACTGGCCGCAACACACTAATTTTGAGTGATTTCAAAATCATATCAAAAACGAGTAGACTACCAATATGAAATTAATATTACAAGTATTATCTTAGCTTTTTTTTAACTTTCTCTCCAGTAATCCTTAATTAACTCAATATATAATTTTTGTTCTTTTATATTTTAGTACTGATTTTTTTTTGCCCATTATGTACAGCAAATATTGTTTTTGCACATCGCGATGACTTTGGGAAAATTAATCATTAGTATTTTTATTAAATATGTTTTTTTTTATCGGTTTTTGACAATTTTTTTTTAAAAATTTCGTTTGATGCCTGTCTGAAATACGAATCACAAAATAAATACTTTTATAATATATATATTGTGTTTGTACGAAAATGTTTATATTGATTTAGTCAAAATACTGAGCCTTCTTTTATTTTTTATATTTTTTTAATATTTAATTTTATGTTATAACTAGCTGTACCTAGCTATATATTGCTGTGGATCTGTCAGCTTTAAAAGACTGGTGCACCATAAAGTAAATACACAAGAATTCAAACAAATAAAAGAAAAGGTACTTACGTATTATTGCAACAATCACCAACTGTATTAATAACTAGCCAAGTTCTCGTCCTTGATTTTTATGAGTTGTGCACGCTGAATCGCAACTAGGGGCTTCATTTCATATAATGTCACCAATAGGTTGCGATAATACTCAAGCAACAAAATAATTTCAAAGTACATAAATAAGCTCATAAAATAATAAAAAACATATTATTGAGTGGCAGTCTTATACTGAAAAAAATTATTACATTAATTTAAATCAAAAAACTGCCTGAAACAAATAAAATATACCCAAATTTGATAAAATGGCTAATCTCTCTGGAGTCCATGAGGGCAAAGGTTTAATTTTACAATTATTTTGTGATGTATCGCATTGCTATTGAGCTGTGACTTTTACAAGAGTGTCAATTTTGTGTGAGTATAGTTTATTTTTCTTTGTTCTTCATTTAGTTTTTTAATTGTTTTACTTATTTCTCAGTGCAATTGGTGCGTATTCTGTTCTGTCAATTAATTTTCATTTGAAATCATAGTGAACTTGATCTCTTTGGAGTGATTTGTTCAAGTGGAATGAAGTATTACATTTCCCGTTGCATCAGAATTAAGCTATGTTGATTGATTTGCATTTGAAGTTAAATATTTTGTTAGTATTTTTATATTTCCCCCTTTTTTAATGTTTTGCAATTTTATATGTTTTAAGTTTAAACTACATATTTTTAAGTCCATCAGCTTCCAGTGTCTGTTACGTTTTGAATGTAGGAAGTCACCTTAATTATTTTTTGATAAATTGCATTGCTATTGTGTGAGCTGTGTCTTTAACGATATTGTTGATTTTATGTGAGTATATCATAAAAGTACAAATGCCCCAATTTTTCTGTGGATCATGCAAAATTTCTTACGTACCATCAATTTGTGACCGCTGCTCTAGAACACACAAAGGTATTTGTATATTAGCATCGCCGTAAATATATTGGTGCCACGCAAATCGCACCTTGATATCGAAACAACAAAGATTCAAACATTTTTACATGAAAAAGAACCAATCAGTCAGATTTGGGTGGAAAATAGTGTGATTCGCGCATGGTGGCAATTTGGCAGTGGTAATGCTAATACGCAAGTACCCACACAACAAATAATAATTTCCATGTGAAAATCAGTCTGTGTCTAGATATAAGCCACTCTGTTGTAAAAATAGGCCCTTAAATTTGTTGATAACAATTGCTAATTCTAATTCAATTATGAATCGCCAGAATTATCAATTATTATCAACACTTCATCATATATTTTTTGCTGCGAAATCCATATTTATATTTGAAATTACCTTATGTATTCTACTGAAAATATCTTCAGCCCCACACATAAGTATGGTTTATATTTCTCGTCTAAATTTGTTGGAGACGAAGGAAAGCAGGCACATTCAATATATGATTGCAAACAATGTAGAAATTTAATTTTGTTGTCACATGTTGTCATTGATGATACTTCCCAGTGTTAATGACATTTTTATTATAGGCTGTCACCTTAGCTATTTTTTCTACTTTGCACTGGTATTAAGCTGTATTTTACGATAGAGTTGATTTTAGATGAGTATAGTTAATTTTTTTGCCATTGTTTTTCATTGCATAATATGCAGCCAGACTTGAGGATGCATGTTAGCGAACACAGCATTTGCTTTTTACAACATCAGGACTGCTCTGTTTTTGACAAAAGGAATGCAATAGATTACTAATGACTTAAATATATCAACGAGAAACAGCATTTCTTCGACAATCTTGACTTGGTGGCAAGTAATCACACAATAACAGTTATATTGCATTCCAGTGCAACCCAGCAAAATATTAGTGGTTGAGCCAGTATGTTCTCATCTGCGTGATTACTGAAGTGTGTCATTATTGTAAGACTGGAATTTAAGGAATAACACACAAAATGAATGTTTTGCACCCCTGGAAAAATTAAACTGTTTCAACTTGGAGAACCACCAGAGCCATTAAAGCTTTGCTTGCCAGATATACCACGGAATCAAAACACATTTCCTATAAAACATTGCGAAATACAATTCATGTTTCCAAACTAACCCTTTAACCTTGAGTAATCTAGAGTAGTGCTATTTAAAAATTATCCTCCAGCTTGGGGTCTCCACTATGAAGACAATGTAAATAATTTTAGGTTCATAACATAAGGATGAAAATAAACCATAATAACTTCAAGTATTTGTTGAACAATTTACAAAGGAAATCAGTTAAGGAAAGTTTTGTGAATATATATTTTGCCGCCCATCTGTTATAGTAGTTAGTGACGCTGACTGCTGTGTCGTAGGGCCTGGGTTCAAATTCTGTAGGAAGCATAGATGTTTGTAAATGTATAGTGCCTTCGCGGCAGGGGGGGGGTTTATTCTGAATAGCCATCGAACTGCAAGTCCTCTAGTGAGGTTTGTGGAAGGGGAAGGAAGGTGGAAGGCCCCTGATGAACTCCGGATATTCTCCCTCAAAATTGGGATGGAACCAAGCCAAATTATATTGTCACCTGCACGATGCTCAAAGCTATAGCTAACAATAGGCATGCAACTTAGCCTTATGCCTCGATGAATTTCGTGGGCCTCGATCTGACACTCTCAGACAAGTGGCATTAGAAGCTACAACAACATTTATAATTTTTTATTATAAAAAATCATACCTCAGAGATGCAAATGTTTAAACATACTAAAAATATGTGCTTTCTCTTTTGTTTCTTTTTAACCACTCTGAGCCACATAAAATGCAGATCGAATAAATATCGCATTAAGTTAATTAAAAATATGAAGCTTATTTAGAAGAATGGAAACAAAACTTTAGAAAAAAATTAATGAAAACTAGTTTAATCAAGTATCCTTTTATAACTAAAACTAAAACTAAAGGAAAACAACTAACTATATTACTTGTTTTCCTTTATTGCTCAAGTGATTTAAAGGATTTTTTTAGTATGAAACATGAAAAATACTGATGCTAAACTGAGATAAAAGTGAGATTTTGTATCAAGGCAATGTGAATATAAATTCTTTTCGTTTTTATTAATGACTCTTGCTAAGAAACTTGAAAATTTCAAAAAGTACTCTTAAGATTTTACAACTTAGAAAATATTGCAGAATTTAAACTTTGTTTCTGTATTTCTTTTCTTCTCTTGATTATGGATTTAAAATAAAGTTTAACAAGAAAATTCTTCTTAAAAGAACAAGTGGTAAGAAGATTGTTAAAGCTAACCACGTTTAAACGTTTTAAAATATAGATCAAATGGCACGATTAGTGGATGGTTTTTTTAAAATTGTTTTTTAATGTTTTTTAATGTTAAGGCGTATATAATTGCCACCGGCGTATATAAAGAAAACTGCTCCCACGGTCTTGGAATGCCATATGAAGGCACCATTCACTTCAGATAGGAGAAGGAAGATCAGTTCTGATCCATTTCCCCAGGACGTAAATTGTAACTCGAAACTCGGCCTTGGAATGCCATAAAATGACCTTGACAATGTTTGAAAAGGATTTTCTTATTTCAGTGAAGAGGAATAGTGTATTGGTAAAGATATGTTTCTGAAACAGAGAAAATCATAGATGTGCAGTTTTTGCTTCTGTTTCTGTTTGAGTAGGTCGTGCGTTTTTTATTCTTCTTTTGCTTCCGTTTTCATTTATTATGAGAAATAGAAGACCTTTTTACAAAAATGTCTCTGACAGTGATGAGAGTGATTTAGATGACTATTTTCCGTCATGTTTCAGGATATATTACATGACAGATAATTTATTTTTTTATTATATTGTAACTCTAGAGATTTTTTTTTTATTTTTTATTTTTATTTTATTATATTATCCTTTTTTTTTCTTTCTTTTCTAAATAAAAATTAAGTAGTTTTTGGGAGGGAAAAACACTCCTTTTCTTTTCCTTCAACAAACCGAGTAACAGGGAAAACGGTGGCATTGGGGGGAGGGGTGAATTTTGTAACTTTTCCATGGCAGTTAAGGGGTTAAATTATTTTTAAATACACCCCAATATATTTCGCCCAGGAACTAAATTTCAAATTAAAGCAAATGTTCTCATCATATTTAAAAACTTGGCCCCTAAAGTATCTAAACAAACTAACAGTTAAACTTGCAGTTAGTATACAGTTAATTATGTATGAGTAAATTAAATTTTGTGGAGGCTTTGATGCAACATTTCAAATTTAAAAAGCCGTAATTACACTTTATTTTTTTAAAGTCGGTCTAGTCCGTGGCCGCTGATTATTTTTTAAAAATCATTTTACATGCTTCTAATTCATAAAATCCCAAATATTTTATATCACTGGAAAGGTCATGAATTGGAGATTTTAGAAATATCAAAATCTCAAATCTGAAGATTTTTAGCCTGTACTGACTGTACTTAAGCTTATGTTTCTTTATTAGGTATATAAATATCAACATCTATGCTGGTCACAATCCAACATTCAAATTTGTTTCTTGAATGACAAGTAATTCTAAAATTTTAATTTCGCAAATAGCTCAAACTTTTTTTAACCTTTTATTAAATCTTAGCAAACTTAAATAATCAGTAATAATAACTAATTAAAACTAAATTTAAAGTAAAGAATATATCTAAATTTCAGTAAAAATCACTAAATACTAAATATAACTTTCAAATTAATAAACCACACGTGGAATCCAAAATTGATTGCAAAAGTTTTTAGCAAATCTAGCAGTTAAACTTGCAGTTAATGTACAGTTATCTTAAGTTAATTGCTTCTGAATAAATAAAATAAGTAGAGGCTTAGCAACTTTCCCCCAGGTTTAAAAATACAATGTTTATACTTTTAAATGTCAAAGTGGGAGTGTCAAAACCGCTAATTATTTTTTAAGTTTCATTTTGACATACCTCTAATTCATAAAATAGCCAATGTGTTACATCATTGGAAAGGTCAGGAATTGGAGATTTTAGAAATATCAAAATCTCGAAATCGTTAAACTGAATATTTCTAGCCTACTGACTGCTCTTAAATCTAAACAGTTTTGTCACAAAAAATATTTAGAAGAAAAGTCAGCGAAATCAAAGTCGTTTGAAGGGAAAACTGTGCTAATTCTTGGACTTACAAAATATATTTTTGGAATGAAACAAGGTTTAAAATATTATATTAAACCACAATAAGTTATGTTTTTTTACAAGAAAAATATCAGAAATATTTAACTTCGGTGTGTTTTTTTTCATCGTCACTCAACAAATGAAATGCAAAGAATACGGAAAATGGAAAAAGAAAAAAATACTCTGGAGCACTGAAAGAATGAGTAATTGCTTAGGAGTAAAAAATCAAAAAAAAAAAAAACCCTTTTAAACGTATTGCTATTATGTCAATACGTATCATCACTTCCAAACGTATTACTTTTTATTTCCATGTATAGAAAAACTAGACCCACTCTTCTCTTTTTCACATAAAGAACACTTTTTTATCAACCACAAGCATATTTGCTTTTAGGGTTCTACCTTAATATTTTAGTCGTTAAATCTTGAATTAGTCGTCAAATCAGGAAGTGGTATATGGAATTAGTCGCCAAATATGAAAACCATTGTTCCTGATGACCTTGATCATGAATACGGTACAAAATTATGAAATTACTGTATTGTCATTGGTCCTTCACAAGTGTGAAAAATTTCAGCTTAACCGTTTGAAGATACCAACTTCAAAATTGAGTTGCAAGACTCTAGCCGAGCAATTTTGCAAGTTAAATAAAAGCTTTTAAAAACAAATATATATTATGTTTATCTTATATATGTATTTATAATATAGATCAATGTAAGTAATATATGAATACTAAGCATCTCAAACCATCCTTATTCTATAAATAGCCAATGACCATTCTGTAACTATACCTATTGCTCAAAATTTCAAATATATCATTAAATACACTACTGAACACAAAACAAACGGTATTTTTATAATATCAAGCATGCCAATTTTAAACGTCCTTAGCATTTTATGAGAGAAAAAATTAAAATAAATGTTGTCTGCATATAATAATTGGTCCATTGGAACTAAGAAAATACTATGTAAGAAGCTATTGGCGATGAATCTTATATTTTTGAAGTAAAACTGGATGATAATACCGCACTTGTGTTTAAGTAACATTTACATAATATACGGATAAAATATTCTGTGCCCACTTTTGTTAAACATACGTAGCCCTATTATTCCAAGCAAATGCAATTTTAATGTAGTTTGGACTGAATGCTGCAACATGACTCAAAATTCAAAACTACGAAACTCGCAACTCTTATTCGGCAGATTAATAAACTTCCTCTTCGTATATTCAAGTGCTTTCCTTCAGTATAAATATTTACATCATCACTGACAAACTATAAGAAATATAATATTTTGCACTGTACTTCCAACGGAAAACGTCCTCTGTTAGATACATTTATCTTATTCTTCGCTAGAAAAAGTTATTTCCTGAAGCGAATCTAAGAAAAATGATTTAATATTAAAGTTAAGAGTCAAATTCAATGTGGTTTACTGATATTTGTAAATCGTTTATTATATTCTGTATCCGTATTCTGTGACAATTCAGCTAAATTCATTTTCGAAAGCATAAATTAAGAATCAGTTCTGAAGATTTTTTAAAAAATATTCTGATTTTTTAAAATTATTTTTTAAAGGGAGTTGGGGATTGGAAATTATAATTGCAGACCTAATACATTTCCCGGGAGGTGGTATAACTTTTTAGTTTGGAATTATATGGGCCAATACCAATTGCCACATTGTATAATTTCGTCTGCTTGTTAACTTCCCAGAGGGAGGCACCTATGCTCTGACGGCGCAAAATTATTCTAGGGATTTAATTTTGCTGAGAGCAAACAATTGAAATCGGCAATCTTGGAATCTTTAACATGCCGCATTAGCATAGGACATGGACGCTGTCGATTTATTTCGTCGTGAAAATCCACCGACATCGACCGGGGTTGAACCCACAAACATGGGTGGACAAGGCCAGCACCTAAACAACTTCAACAACCATTTTATATTTTGATTGTAAAAAAAAAACGCGGTTTATTGTTTAAAAATTTCTTTAAATTTAAAACATTTAGAGAAAACAAACAAAGAGTTTCCATTGGACTGTTTCAGATCGGATAGTATTATTATGTTTAAAACAAAAACTCTCCTTAAGACCTGAAAGGAAATATATAGTATTTTGAAAATCTTAATTAGAGAAGTTTAAGGCAATTACTTTTAAATCGATGCCACTTAATTCGTTATAAAAGAACGTATACGCGGAATTTTCTTTGAACTAATGAAATAATAATTTATGTCATTGACAACGAAGAAGTAGTTAGTGTATTCTTTCCTTAACAATTGTTATACAAAATACTTAAACAAAATTAAATAAAAAGCACAAAATAAATTTCTAAATATATTGCATTGTCATAAGGAAAAAAATCGAATTGCTCTCGGTTTTTATCGACATATTATAAGGATATTCACAAGAGTTACCTTAAAAAAAATTCAGAGAGTACATTTCGATTTTTTTTTCTTTTCGTTTTTCGTATTGTGATTACGATTTCTTATTCTACCATAGTCCAAACAACGATTTTAAAATCAATTTGTAATTGATAAAACAAACAAAAATTAAAAGAAAACCGTTTACACACATGAGAAACGTTGGTGAAAACAATTAAAGGGACAAATGATTATTTTGCAATAAAGAGAAAAAAAAACGGACAGAGCAAATAAAACCAATCTTGGTCAAAATAACGTCCGATATAAGATCAATATATGGGAAAACAAAAATTGGCCTAACATACACCCTAAATTAGACAACTGTTTTGAGTCAGTACAGAAGCTGATTGACACCCTGTAAATCAGAGGAAAACATGTCTAATAGGGTGTATGATCCAGTCTAATATATAAACAATGCTCTTACATCGGTGTTTCATACTCTTTTTTCCAGGCTTCTTATCAACCCCTGTGGTAACCACACCCATGCTTGCACCAAGGCACTCTTGAGATTATCGATGTCCTTAGTAGCTGGTCTTCCAACTTCAATTGAGCATCCAAGCGTCCAAGGACGTCTTGTACATATTCAATGGGATTAAGGTCAAGGGACATCGCAAACAATTCCAATCGTTGAATATCTTTCAAATGGTGGTATTCGTCTACCAATTGAGCCTTACGTGGGCGTGAGTTATCGCTCATAAAGATGAAATTTGTTCTATATTATCCGAAGAAAAGCCTAATATAGGGTGCACGGATCCCTCCTTGCAAAGCTGACTTGTCAGAGTACCTCTATCAAACACATGAAGGTTGGTATAGCCGTCTTCAATGATATTTTCCCAGACCATCAGACTACACTGACCTTAGTGGTACTTTTCAACAGCCTTAGAGGGCTGATAACGATTTTTGGGTTTCCTTCAGCTGTTTACACGTCTCGAGTCACTGTCTAGACTGAATTGTGACTCGTCACTGAAGAACACCTGCCACCTGATCATCTATCTTCAAGACAAGCGTTTTCGAAAATATGCTAGATAATTTTTTTCGTGGTTCACAGTCGAAGGAATTCAGACTGCAGGTTGCCTTGTTTACAGTCCACCTCCATTAAGTCACTGGAAGACTGTTATCCGTTAAAAGGATGTTCTTATTGTGTTATACAGGCTGTGATACAGTTGTGTTGCTTTCACGGACCTTCCCTTTTAACCAGAAGTCTTAAATAATAATCTTGAGCCGGCGTTCTTACCCTTTTGAGTTCTTATAGACTGATCAGTGGAGAACCATTTCCAGATAGTGCAGGCCACATTTTATGACGCTCCGAGATCCCAACAGCAGTTAACCTGTGATTGGTCTGTCTGAAGTATTCTATCTACTCACCATCTATTGACGTTGTCTAGACGATGGTGACTGACCATATTAACGATGTGTAAATAAAAAAATTCCAAAAACAATGACTGGGCCAAGCAATCCACAGTGCAGCAGACGTTGACGAATTTAAGAAGCCGACATTAGTACATCTGTAGCAGTTGACCAACGTTTTGCAAACTGCCTGGAGGAAGCTGTATGGTCATTCATCGCCATGATGAACATCGATCTCTGACGTCACCTTCCGTCATCCACTGCCAGTTTTTTGAGTTGTTCGGTGCTCTTCGGTACACTGCTTCCAAACTCGCATCACTGCGGAGCTGTTTATGAGCTCCTATTGCGTGATAGGAAAATCTCCTTTTCGTAGGCCGATAATCCTCCCTCGTTCAAACTCCTTAAGTTGTTGGAATTTTTCCTTATTTCGTCGTGGAGGCATGCTTAGGTCTCACTAAACGTTCACCACCAACATATTATCATTAACTATTTTCAACGCACCGCAACAGCCTTCTATTTACACGCTTTCAGCATCAGTTCAGAGGGCGCTGCGAACGCCACGCATGCGTGGTGGCTCTGAAACTTTACTTTTTTACGTAACATCCTATAATTGATATTTGTTGCAAAGTTCATATCATTCTGATGATTCCTTTATGATGTTGCATTTTTTTACAAACAGCAGTGTATTACAGAAAAAGATTGTAGATATCATTAAAAACTTGCTTGGAATGCCGAATACACAGAATATAATTCTATGATTCTCTGAATATAAAGTTTAACATCATTCTCCAATTCTAAATAGCTGGTGAGGAAATATGGAAAATTTTATCATTGTCCTTTTTAAAGTAAGAAAAATTATTAAGAGAGACGAAAGTGATTAGTGTGATTAAAATAAAAATATGGCGCTTCCTTTTATAAAAAAGTATTGCCTCTCAATGATTCTATTGTGCCTTTTAGAGTCTGTAGACACAACGATAAATATATCGTGATATAAATTCTAGCTATTCATTTTAATTTGATAAGAAAGTTAATTTTGTCTTCTCAATATCTCCTTCAGATGTATCTGATAAATAATTATGATGTGAATAAAATGCATCGTAAAAAATGCATTACAAATAAAAGTTTTATACACTCACTCTCTAACATAGCTTTTACCAAAAAATACTTGAAATGTCTGATATTGAAATTGTAAATATTACTACCATTATTTAGGTTATTAAATATATGTATATTTTGCTGATTTCATAAAATATAAAACATATTTAAGGTATCCTATTATCATAAAACTGTGAATTTTTCTAAAAATTAACGAATTGTTTTATGATTTAATTTTATAGAACATCTTATTTGCTTTATAAAAATACCGAGTTTGTTGTTTTTCCTTCAATAGAAAAACTACAAGTGTTTTAGTAGAAGCAGATACAATAACTTTAAGCAAGATGTCATACTTTAAAATGTATTTTACTTGAAATGCGTTTTTTAAAAATGCTCAAACGGGAATAAAGATTGCTCAAAAAGTGTTGAAAATAAATAACTAAAATTTTTTACGTATGGTTTGTTTAATAGTAGAAGTGTCTTAACCTTCAAATTTTTCAATCACTATTTTATCACAAAATTTACTGAGTCTTATGCGATTATAAGCACTGCTTTTTTAAGCAATTTCATATAAAAGCTAAGATATAGTTATCTAATTTTTGTGTAAAAATTAAAACATCGCTTATCCTAAAAGTCATTTCAAAAATGAATAGCAAATCAACACATTAAAATTGAAATGTTGAAGGTTTGTTCATAAACCTGTTGTACTGAATGGACCCCGTTTATGAATTTTTTTTTGTAAATTTTGACCAATTTTTTTTTTTCCAATTTTAGTAATATTAATTTCTTTTTCTCTTCTTAATGTTAGCTTACTTTTCTAAAAATGTACAAAATAGATCTAAGAACCTTAAATAATAATAATAATAATAAAAATAATAATCCCTATATCTCCATCTTTAAAAAAAAGTAGGCGGATAATTTAATTCCTCATATTTTATTATGTTAGAGGATTTTTAATTAAGCTACTTAATTACGTTTACATTTACGTTGTAGCCGCAGGTAGCTGAGAGGTCATGGCCACGAACGCGAGAGCTTTATATTTGAGTCGTAGGCTTGCGAATCAAATATTTCAAATGTAACATAAATGAAGACTGATCATGTACATTAAATCTGTCGTGTGACTCAAATGCCTTCCATTTGCGTGAAGTGGAAGTTTAAAGAGGGGAAGGGGCCAGCTGATGAGTCTCATCCTCGTTATTCGACTTTCTTCAAAAATTGTGGGATCAGTCATCTCGTGATGTTTCAGAACGGAACTAAATTAAAATCGATTCGAATCAAATACATTTTAGTTTTTGTGAGAGGTATACACAGAAGACAAATGCATTATTTTGGATATCCTAGTGATAAATTTTATGACACTGTTTTTGCTAAATACCAGTAAAATCAAACATTTATTGTGCTGCAAAAATAATTGCTTCTTATTGTAATACGTGCACGGATATTTTAGGAATATAACTTAATTCAGTAGCGTGACAGCCCATGAGCCCCAAAGCTGAATGTGCCAAACTCAGTATACGCGACCTTGGGCCCTGAGTTGCATGAGCGCATGTGTCGGCCAGGTGGTCAGTCACACGCGAAACCCCAGTATTAAGTTCCCAAGCAAGTTTGGTACTCATTTATTGACCCACTGAAGGAATGAGAGGCTTAATCAACCTTGCCCATCGCAGGATTTGAACCTCGAACTTGTGGTGTGAATTGAGTGACTGAATATTAACGCCACACTTTTCCGCTACACGTGACCCTTTGCTACGGACCTCGTAATTTTGAACCATGGTCAAGTGACGACACCTGAGCTAGCACCCCCTCTCCCAACTACCTCTTAACACCAACGGGAGGACGTTTGAGCTCTCGGCAGATTTAAAGTGCATCGCTCCCCTTACACGGCGGGTCTTTAGTGGTACTGGGCTCAAACTCATGTCATGCCTACCATGATCCGATACCTTGACCACTAGGATACTACGGCCTTCTTGTAGTGTGGAAGCGCGATGCACTAACTTTTCAGCCACTGGACATTTTATGAATATACGTAAGGAAATAAATTCGTGACAGTTGAAAAAAATTCAAAAGGAAAGTTTTAATTTCCTTTAACCCCTAAAATTATAGATACGTTTTCAGTAATACTTTTTTTAAAAAATTGACTTATGTGGAAATTTTAGAATGGGTAAATAATTAAGTCATTAGCGAAATCAACAGTTATAAAGTATTTTTCTGAGGCTTAATTTTTTTCCATTAACTTTTATTATAGTCTTTTGAAAAAAAGAGACTTTAAAGGGAGAAATAAAACGGCATTATAAATTAAAATAGAAAGTTGTAAAACTGTGATCAAGAAAACTACTACGGCGGTTAGCTCAGTTTAGCTTTTATTCATGGTTTCTAATTTCAAACTGAGACGGGGCTTTATCGGTTATTCTTATAATTCTCTTGGGATATCTTTGGGGCCAGAATGGCAATTGTTTCCAACCAACCCAAAAAGAGGGCGTGGTTTTGCAGATTAGGAATTATATGTATAAGAACGTTAGTATTCGCGAGGAGTGCTAAGGGGAGAAGTAAAGCTAAGTAAAGTGAGGTAAAGCTCTAGGTAGAGTTCTAGGAGAAGAGTCTTAGTGTATTCTATGAAATCTATGAGTCGGTTTAGTAGTGCCAGTGAAGCTGATTAGTAAGTGGGTCCGAGAGCAGAAAAGTATTCCCTTAGCCAGATCAAGTTAGATCGAAGAATAAATTGAAGATATAAGGACCGTAGCTGTTCGACGAGGAAATATCGGTATGACAGTTTAATTAAGCTTTAAGACTAGAGTGGATTCTAATGTTAGGAAATCAGCTACAAATTTATATACAAGGGTTTATTGAGCTATTTGTCATAATTACGGTTTACGTCGCATCATTCCTAATCATAAACCTCCTAGACTAGTGTTGTTTTATTGAATATAAATTAAAATCAGTATAAACTAATTTTATTACGGAAGAGTTTAGAGGTCCATCTTTCATTCCTTCAAACATAGGTCGTGTGGATGGTGACGAGATGATACTCCCAGCGCGCGGGGTATCTCAAAACTCCTTAAAAATTAAAACAGATTCAAATTCTTTCACATTTAAATTGATCACACAGTTACAATTATATCAAAACATTTAATAGTATAGAAATAGCGAGAGGTTTGCGGGCGCAGACATTGGTATCTGCTTTCTTCACATAGCTGGCAGACTGACAAGTTAAGTAAGTATTCATTTGGCGAAAAGAGTGGGCACTGTTGTCTATCTTTTTACCATTCTGGATACAAAGTTAGAGATTTAACAGGAAAAAAAGACATAATTCCTTTTTAAAATTTATTTGTTTTTTTAAAATTATACATATACAGTTGCTGAGTTATTTTTTTAAAGCTAATACTAAAAAAAAAACATATTATCACTGAGACTAACATTTTAAAATATAGACTAAATCTAAAATTGATACATGATCGAACTACCTGGAGCTCTGTAATGCCAGAAAACAACTGTAATGCCACAAAACTTGATTTGGAGACTAAAAATGACATGGAAAGCAATATTCCGTGAAAAAAAAATCTTAGCAGCAAATATCGGTGATAGGGAAAATTTATGCTTTCGTATACGACATCAACGTCTCTAATTCGGACTATAAAAACATGCAGATAGCTCCAAAGAATATCCTGAGTTGAAGAGAGCCAGTTCAGGTCAATATGTGACTCGCATTACCAGAACGCACAATATTGTTAAAGTTGTATTTTCTTAATCATCCATTGTTCTTCTTTAGCTTATCCTTCTTAGTCCGGATACCAAAATAAAAGATTGATATTTTTTAAAGGGTACTTAAATAGTTGTTTTGATCTCTATGATGTAGAAAAGTGCAATAAGAAAATTTATTTTCAATTTATAGAAGCTAAGGGGGGGGGGCTATCACCTGTGATACATCAGGATCCAGACACTACAATCAGATTTTTTTTTAAGTATTAAGCAACATTGAAGTAATGAATTCAATCTTAGTTTTTAATCACACGGGACACAAAATTCATAATTTCAAAATGAAAATTAAATTCTATTAAAGTTTTAGGTACATATTACATTAACATTATTTTTTTTTTATTTTCGTGAAATGTCTTGGATGTCTCTCTAGTACTTGTAAAGCACAGAAAAACCTTGCAGTCTGTACATTGTACAGTTGTTAAGGCCGAGCACTTTTCCTTCCTTTTGCACCTATGATTCCTATCCCCAACCATTTCAGGCATGTGCCTAGCTTCATTGTTATGAGCTGCTTGACATGGAATGCAAGTCGTTACTCTGCGTTTTGGATTGGGCTCATCATTTTCATCTTCGGCTGGCGAAGAAATGGAAGATGGCTTCTTCAGTAAGCCGTATATGAATGTATTTGCTATACTGAGTATAAACGCAAAATAGTACAGAATGTCCTTCCTAGGTTCCTCTAATTCTGTCATATTATTTCGATACGCGATGCAGGTATTCGACATGGTAAAGTGGATCATATGTAGAATGACTCATACTGTCCATTTCTTGGTTCGGAACTTCATTCTGTAGAAATTAATGGTACGGTCTAGATGATCGATGCCCCACATCCATGTAATCATTGAATTTTTTTACAATGTGAGGGCAATCCCACCTCCTGAAAATCAAATGAAACTGGATTGAACTTATCTGTATGTATTCCCTATTGAGTTGGTCCAGAAAAGTCACAAGTTACATTCTGTGATCTTCATCATCATCTCATCCATCTAATTTTCATTATTACCTTGATAATTATCTTCATCTGGCAGTGAGTTCAAATCAGAATCATCGCGATTCATCAGCTCTCATCTGATATAAAATATATCACTGATAAAAAAAAAATTCTTATTAAGTAAAAAAATTATTAGGAAAAATAGGTAAAAGTGGAAAGCAAACACCTCAACTAAAGATTTTAATTCAAGAAACACTTCAAATCCTCCCAAAATATAACAAAATGTTTTAAAAAATTGACTTGAAAAGATGACTTGAAATGATTGGGCCCGATTGTATCACATGTGATACAAACAAATTTAACAAGCCATTATGCTTTAATATTTCTATAAAAATTTCTTTTTTTGCTGTTAAATAGTAAAAAGTATTTATACAAAGAAAAAGCATATTTTAGAAATAGTTTAATATTTATATATAAATAAGAAAAAAAATATTTACTTAGAAGATGTGCAAACATCTTCTTTTGATTCTGAAACGCTACTAGAAATCTGAGTGATACTGCTATTTGTTGACTAAACGAGGAAATTGTGTGAGGTATTTCACTTTGTATCTCATGTGATACAACCGGTTCCAAATTTGTTTTTGCACTTCAGCCTTCACAAATATTATGAAACTTTTGTATCACATGTAATACAAGGGGACCGAGGAGGTTAAAACAATACAGAAGCTACATTAAAGGGCTTTATCACGTAATGCTTTTTAAGGAATGATTACGAAGTTCAAATAAACTAAGTCACTAGCAATACTGCGAGTCAGAGCCTGCAAATCTACATGAGTAGAGCTGATAACACATGTTACAATTGTTATCGTCAACGGATGAGAGAACCATTCTTGATACACATGACACAGAACATGTGAAATATTCCTTGTGACTTGGTAAGTACACCTGTAAGAAATACTCTGCAGAAAATGCAGGGTGAGGTCTCTGATAAGGGCGATCATGAAGATTGTGGTCAAATTCCTCGCTGGTAAGTATATGTTGTGAATAAAACTTAACACTTCAGTGCTACTTTGTACGTGTTTTCACAACTATGCACTGTTCAGTGCCATAAATATCCGTATGATATTTTTTTTTTACTTTTTTTTTTCTTAAATACACTTACCAATCGTCTCTACACAACTTTTGTTGCCATTTATCTTTGTATATAATGAAGTATATATTGGTACGTTAATCGGGGTTCGAGGAGTTAATGCAAATCAGTTACAAAGAACAAGCCAGTTCTTTAAGAGCGATGATAGCTTATTGTCAAAATTCCAATGCTTGAAACACAGGATTCAGTAGCAATATTCGCAGGATAAATCTTAGAAGATCTTCATAACTTCAACAGTATTCAGGCACAATTATTAGTGTCTATAATACACGTGCATAAAAGATTATTCACAAGCACCACTTATCGGTAATCACAGTCAAGGCAAGTCTATAACCGCTAGTCAAAACAATACTACCTAATCGCTGGTCAAAACCATGCTAACTCGGCTCGGTGAGCGTCTCCCGGTTAATACCCTCACGGATCTTTTGAGAAAGATCCGCTTGCGTCATAGATCCTGAAATTAGTGATTTCTTCCACTAATTTCCAGAAAAATGCAGAGGGTCCCAAACTTTTTCACTTGGCTCTATCTCCAAGATTTTGTCAAGTTCTCATTGAAACGCTTTTATAACGTAACAGAAGACATTGCTTGCGAATATTAGAATTTTAACATAAATTAAATGTAAAATAGAGTACAATAAAATCATTAGACATCCAAACACAGATAATTCTCACCTTGTTACACAAAATTCGTAACAATATATATTCAAGTTCAAATGGGCCTTCAGTACGTTTAAAGATTCTGGGGAACACTCAATAAGAAACTCAAATCAAAAATAGAATTTTGGCTATTATGCTAATGGTTATATCTTTCTCGTATGAAAATTAAGATAGATTTCTCTAAAATGATTTGCATTTCTTCAGATGTTAAAATTACGTACGTGCAACACATGAAGTTTAGAAGACAAGTGTAGAATTTAAAAATACTGTATTTTACAAAAGCAAACATAACGATTTTTTTTAAATATTATTTCGAGATATTTCTAATTTGGTATCAGTAAACAACAAAACTCTTAAATAAAGTAATGGGGTTTGAGTTCTAATGTAAATTAATTCAAGTAGAGTGAAGGTCAGGTACCAGAAAACTGATTGTGAAACCTGATAAGAAGGAATTTCAACCAGAACCCTGATCTGGCTCTACATTTGCCTTCAGACTCAACAATTCACAAACTTCTTTTTTTTTTTCATTTCTTCGATTCAAAAGGTCCGAGAGAAATATGGAATATGTCTAGTGTTTGATCGATTGTGTGTGTGTCAAGTACTCTTCTTGAAAGACAGTTGAGTTTTCCTATATTTTTCTTCAGTCTCGGGGAAAAAAAATCACATTTCCCCCCCCCCTACAACTTCCTCGTGTTGAATTCAAAATCAACTGACATGGAGTGAATATTAGACTTTAATTTGCTTTTTGAAGAAGAGTTTTTATTTCTTTTTTTGACGGGGTTTTCTTATTTTTCAATTCTTTGGAAGATGCCAATTTTATGTTTACGTGTTATTTATCCAAATACATACTTTAATACGTTAAGAATGTGAAATTTGATTTATTCTTTGGAATATGACTCAAGACGCATTTTACATTATTTTGAAAACAACAATTATACGTTAACAAATTCTTTCGAAAAGTTTGGGTGAATATTCCAAGTTTTATGTAAGAAACCTTCTGTGTTTCAAGAATGTAATATTTACATTAAATTTTAATTCACGCATCATTTAATGATTTTAAACATATATTTTAAATTTTAAAAATAATGAAGAACTGATACGGAAATTTCAAAATGTTAGTAGTTTGAACTATACGAGGAAATTAAATATGTTAATAAAATTAAATATAAAGTTTCAAAACCATCGTTGTAAGCCTTGTTGTAGTAATTTTTAGCAAATGATTAAGCATAAGAATAAAAACAAAGTAAAATTCTTCATACGTTCTGTACATTTCTGTTAATAGATGTTGGGATAGTTAAAATTATGAGCGTAAGATATCTATTACCAATGCGTTCATTTACATATAATCAATTTTTCAAATTTCTTAAAAAAATTACAAATTTGTATCAGATATGCTTTTTAGAAACAGCTTAAAATCTTACGCTTGAAAAATTAATAATTCATTAACTTTTAAAGAGAATTTTAATTCGTAATAGTTTCATTATGGTGCATATATATATTCTTATACAACCCTATTTTATTCGACAAGAAATAAATGGGCAAAAACTACTCATATTGTTAAACAATCCTTGCAAACAGTATACTTTTAATTACTAAATATATGTGATGTTATTAAATGTATCATTCATTAGACAACAAAATAAATTGGGTTCTTAACTTTCATTTTCCAGATTAAGTTCGTTAGATATGTTGTATTTTTGACACCTTAAATTACTCTATCTATTCTAACTTTTTTTAAAGTTTGACTATTAATAAAATTAAGTATTTAAAATGTTGACACCTAACTAGCATTTTAGAATATTAAACAGTGGCCTTTATTAAAAAAAATGTTCCACCTTCTTCGCCTTTTGTATCATGTTTCTTGCACCCTATTTCCTTTAGCAATACGATTTCCTCAAGTGCTGCCAAGACAAAAAAAAAAGAAAATAAAGAGCTATTTAGAGAATATGTCGCTTCTCGAGTCGCTGAATATGATATTCGAAGGAGGAAAAGAGAATATGAATATTTCTAACTAATATTTATAATCTCTGGGAGCTCTTTTTTTATCAAAGCGTTTATAATGGTCAGATAATGTTACTAGTTTTAAAATATTTGATAAAGAAAAGTAGAAAAGAGAAAATACCACACTTTGAAAGCAAAATTCATATAAATTTTAGCTGCAGATCTTAAATTAAACCGCAATTCCAATTCCACACCATTTATGTATTTATTTTTAAAAATATGATACACGTAAATGCATGTATATATATATATATATATATATCTAGTAGTTCACTTTTGTATTACCTCCTCACCTCTTCAAGTATTAAACTAATGACCCCTTTATTTCTTCCGAACATATAGTCTAGCCAATAAACATGTCTAAATCCAGATCATTATATTTAATACCCCTATATGTCAGCATTAACTTTCAAGAGCACTCATGGACGCCGCGATCGGTGTTTTAAATGTTTAATCCACTTAAGATTATTCGGTGGCGTTCTTTCTCTCTCTGCAATCTTGCTTCAGATGATGTCTAACTGTTCAAATAAAGACTTTTTTAAAACTAACTCTGTTTCTGACTCTAAAATCATGTCATATATATATATATATATATATATATATATATATATATATATATATA
>BMAV01020373.1:0-17050 GCA_019973955.1 Trichonephila inaurata madagascariensis | reverse complement strand
ATATATATATATATATATATATATATATATATATATATATATATATATTTGTAAGTCTATACTATAAAACAACAGAAATATAGAAAATGTGTCTCACAATATGCTCTTCAGAAGCAGATTCTTTCTTATAAATATGATTGAATTTGTCTCAGTGTAACATGTTATAGATATTTCCCTCAAAAAATAATCTTTTGTATTAAAACAAGGTACATAGTTTTTAGATTACGCTGAAAATATATGTAATCTATATTTATTTAACACTGATTAAAAAGCAAGTTCTTAAATTAATAATCTTCGAATTAAAGGGATTTTAGTGACATATATATTTACAGTAATTTTCATAGATTTATATTACATATAAAAATTTATAGATTTCATGTATATTTGCACAATCGTTAATTAATCGCGTGGTAGTAAGTTTAAGTTTTACTTCTAAACGTACTGACTCTAGCATAAGTAAAGAAGTACAGATAAAGAAAAATCGATATAAAGGGCTCAATATCGATGGTGAAAGTTACTAGGGAACGCAGACATCCGAAAAAAAAAACTGTTGTTGCTTTGAATGTTTTCGATTTCATGAAATGTTCGTGTTTCTTTTACTTTCCAGAGAATAAAACTGGTGCACTGTGAACTTTTTGATGAATTCGGAAATTTTTTATTATGACCTTCGAGACTTTATATCTGAAACATAAAATAAAACAATGCTGTTAGGTTTATTTTTTATTTTGTGGTTACTTTTGTTGCTGAAAATAAAATATTCAGTACTAATTCTTATTTCATACAAATGTTAATGTAGTGTTTATAAAAGGTTTTTATTTTAATGAAGACAACATTATATACTGTTCTTTAAATTAATATTAAGGTTCACTGATTTTTTTATCGCCCTATGGTAATCGTAGTTTCATGTTTATGAACTTTATTAATGTCGATCTATGGCTTCAGTTCTTGGTTTCATAGAAGAAACTACTGCACATACGGTTTTTAGCATCAAAGTTTCTTGATTACAAGGAACAATAAGAAAGATTCGCGTGTACTAGTAACCACGGCTTGCATGTGTGTTGTTTTTATCGTATGTCTGTATTAAGTTTTGAATTATATTAAATTAAATCACTAGGTTTCGTTCAAATAGAAATTAATACATACTATTTATCAAAGTTATTTCATTACAACTGAACTCATTCAGTCAGTATAATTACATGGACTTAATGCGCCTAGATACAGTATTCCAAGACTGAAAACTAGCTACTTGGTTGATGCTACAAGGGGTGATCAAATGAAAAGGTACGAAACGACACGGTGGGTACAAATGTAGACTTTATTCAAAATATACACCATAGGCCTGAGCACAACGGTCCCATTGATAAACAAGCCGCAGGATTCCTTGTTCCCAGAATTCCTGTGGCTGTGGCGAGACCCAGTCCTTCACAGTGTCCTTGAGTACGTCGTCCGAGGTGAAGCGCTTCCCTTTCAGTTGTTTCTTCAGAGAGTGGTCGCCCACCTTGTCGATGAGATCGCTCGTGATGACAGTGTTTGCCTGGCCTGGTCTCTGGTCATCACCCACACTCTCACGGCCTGCACGAAAACGGGCACTCCATTTTCTGACAGACTTGTCAGAGACACATTTCTCCCCGTAAACGGTCACCATCCGCCGATGAATAGCTGCCGGTTTCTCACCTGTCGCTGTCAGAAATCGGATAACACTTCGCTGCTCCTCAATCGTCGAATTTTGCAACGCGAATGCCATCCTGTCCTCATACGGACTGCCGCATCATTTGGAAGCCGCTTTTTATAAGAGCCTTTGCTCTCACCTGCGCATGCGGGCGCCCGCACATGATCCGATCCCAGTCAGAACCTAGAATGGCATCCCTAGATTTCTCGCTACATTCTCCCATGGTGGAATATGCAAATATTTAACTGTTTCATTTTATGTCGTTTCGTACCTTTTCATTTGATCACCCCTTGTATTAATTAATTTTCGTGGCATTACAAATTAGCCAACAAACAAGATCAAACAATTACAATCTTAAGCAAACAAACAAATCTTTTTGTAGATTCCTTAGCATCTTTTGGGTTCAATAAAAAATATGATTAAAAAATGATTTATTAAAACACCCACTAAAAATCTGTAAGCAATTACTGACAACAAAATTCGAATCTATCCATGAATTTTTCCACTTAAAAACAGATAAATTGCTTCAGGTTCTTCATTGGAAACATTTTGTAAGGTTTCCTTTACATGTCAACACAGTTATTTTAAATAAGAAAATGTAAAGGAATATTTGATGAAAGTAAAATTTTCTAAAACGTAGAATTTTCTTTTCTAAATTCTCTAAACTTTGCCGGAGTAGATATTAGTTCGCATTCATAGCCTGTAGTAATAAATGTATGTTAAAATTAATTGAACTTGATTGTTATCCAGCAGTGTGTGTAAAGGAATGAAATATATCAAGTAGGGATTACTATACCGGTATACCGTGATACCGAATAACGGTATTTTGAGCCATTTGTACAATTCTGTAATACCGGTATTCACAAGCTTAAATACCGTTTTTTTCGGTATAATTATTAGGGATTTTTAAATTTGTCTCCACTATATGTTCTGGGATCGCCAATATAGCAATATAGTATACGTTTTTGTGTTTATGTCTTCCTGACAAGTGAAATTAGACTATGAATATAAAGTTGCATCGTACAATCAAGAGAAGTGATAAGATATGTGAGCGTAGCTCCAAGGTGAGGGGCCAAAACTATCCTAAAACATCTCAGAACGATACTGCATACTCGTTGTATTCGTAGTCTGATATTCGTATCTGTGAAAATAACGTTGTGGTTGTGAAGAAAGTGCGTATTATTTCGATACTTTTTCAATTTGTGAGTTTGTTATTCACATTGCAGTTGCATATCATACTTTAGGTTTCAAAATATTTTACAAATTCATTATATACATACTCATAAATAATAACCCATAATATAGAATAAGAATAACTTTACAGAGCATAAGAAATCTTAAATTTTTAACAGTACCACACACTGAATAGTGATATTTACACATTTTTGTGATTCCTGTTATAATTTATAAGGTACAAATAATTTTTGTGGGGTATTAACACTCTCTAATAAAACAGGCAAATAAAAAAAAACTGTGATTGCTTTTTTTTTCCTAAAATTTCTACTCAAACTCAGTGGCGCAACATCCCATGAGGGCCAGGGCCTACTGTGCCCATCCCAGCATACGAGAACCATTGGGTACTGAGTTTCATGATCAGATGTCCCGATCAGATGGCCAGTCTAAAGCGAGACCCCCAGTGTTTAAGTCCCCAAGCAAGCTTTGTACTCTACCCACTGCAGTAGGGATGAAAGGCTGAGTCGACCTTGCCCAGCCCGGGGATTGAACCTAGGGCCTGTGGTGCGGAAGCGCGATGCACTAATCACTCAGCCACTTGGCTTCAGAATATAAGATTACTTACCACAATTAGATGACAAATGTTAAAACGTTTGTTACCGATTTCGAAAACATAAAAAAATATAATGCAACCTATATAATGTAGGAAATAGTACAGTGAATGTATTGCTCATGGAATATCAAAAATGTATACCCAATGTTATCAGAACATTATTATTCTTTTATTGATGTATTGTATAAAATGTATTTCAGTCGTTTTAAAAACTACAAAGGAATTACTTCAAAAGTATTGCTTTCTGTGTCCAGGCTTTCTGTTCTGATTTCAAATAAAATGACATGATTATTCTTTTTCTTGGCAGCGAAAGCAGTACGAAGCAAAGAAAGAAGAATGAATTTCAAATAAGGAACATTAAATGCAAAAGTTAAATAGTTGTATCTATTTTATTTGGGTCTCCTTTTTTGATATGCTGTTTCCATTAAGTCATATTTTTATCTAAATGTTATTGAAATTATGTTAAAAAATTAATTATCTAGATATATATTAGGTCATGCGTTATATATACGAGTAAATCAATTAAATCATAAAAAGAAAAATTTAATTAATTTTCTTAGACTTACTTTTCCTTTTAGCTTAAATGTGAAACAAATGTTTTTCTCCCTCAAAATGTAATATTATATATCATTTAAAAGCTTATTTATCATTTGAAAATGAAAATTCAAAAGAAAATTACTTCTTTCAAAACTTACTTAAACTTTTTTGAAAAACAATATCTTATAATAAAATTATCATTCAAAACCAGTCCAATGTATTTATGTTCTCTTTATTGAAAACGTGTTTTCTTAAAATTGCTACAGTATTTTTATATGGTTTTTATATTACTTTCTTGAATGCTTTTTAATTACCTCTCTGCGGAATTTTTCCAATTTTTTTACTGATTGCGAACAAAAACGTTCTTATAATACAGAATAACATTGTAAGACAAGAATTCTAAGTAACATTTTCTTTTATGATAGAATATGCCAGCTGATAATAACGGAAGCACACAAGCACAAATTATCATACTAATAAACGGTCTTGTTCAATTTTATCATAAGTAGGTGTAATAGAATTAAAAATTCTCGAATGAATTAGTTTTATATAATTCAATATTAAAAACAACTACTTAATGATAATTATACTAACAAAACTTAAGTTTAGTTTAAGTGTAGCTCGTATTAATTATTTCTTGTTTTATACCTAAGCACAAAGCTCAATTTTCGTTTAAAAAGTGGTGCTTTTTTATTTTTTTTTCAGTGAAATTCTATATTTTGTACAAACTTTCTTTTAAAGCTGAAAGCAAAACAAAAATAATAGCACGAGCAGAATCCTTAATTTTTCAGAGCAAACTATTAAATGAATAAACGGCATTTTTCACACATTGGTTAAGTATTAGATATAGTATTATAAGTTTTTTTGCATTTCATATTTCCCCGTTCGTTGTATTTTATATATCTTAGCATGAAATGTTCTATTAATGATTGTATTATATTCTTTCAGTTAAATATTTAGTGATATTCTACTGAAAATTAAACTTCAAAACATACATATGGAAATAAATTATAAAACATATCTTATAAAAAGGAAATTGAAAGCATTTCGCGTTTTAATACATAGTAAATTAAAATGAATTAGTTACATTACCATATTTAGAAGTTATTGCTATATATGGTATTTAATTATAATTTTTTGTCAAAATGATTACATTTATCCTATTTGAACACACATAAAATAAATATTTCAAAAGAAATGTATTATTTTTAAACAGTCAATTATTTTAAGAGTTTTTTTGAAATATTTTCAATATTTTAATTTATATAACTACTTCTACAATTTTTAATATTTTTGAACAATTGTTTTCTAATGTTCTCAGGAGTGTTACGCACAGTTCGGTGTCCGGGTTGGTATTAAGAGTGTGAAAGTTTTATTTTTATATTTTTTTTCGTGTCAATCTGCATTAAAAATAAATAACAAAAATATACATATTTTATCTTTTTTTAAAAAAAATGAAAACTATTCAGCTAAATCCTTATTCCATGCATTTAATTATCAATCATATTATAAAAAACAAACAACAAGTGTTTCAACACTTTAAACTAAATACATAAAGAAAAAAAACTGAAAAAAACCCTCAGCATTTTAAGAAAACGATTATTGCTAAAATTATAAACCTGAATAAAAGCCATTTAAAGCTTCAAAAATCAATAAAATAGAAGAAATTGATACATTAAATACAGATGCCACTTGTGCTAATTTCGGTTTTCAAAAAACACAGTTTATTAAAAAATGTTAAATAGCTGGCTAAATAATGTAGCTAAGGCTACAAAACTTTGTACGCATATTTAAAATAGGCACACAACAAAAATGAAATGATAAAAAGTTCGATGCTTTGGTCATTTTTTTTGTAGTGAGTTCCTGTAATTAATAATTAGTTTCAAGCTAATGATAATTTATTTTAAGGTATCTGACTTCGTTCGGAACTGTGATTTTGCAAAAGCCCATAAAGGATCCTATTTATTATATTTAGTGTCATTTCGATTAGAAAATGAATATAAAAATGTTTTAAGAATAGAATTACAATAAAAAATTATTTTACAATATTTTGGCAAAAAATGAACATAGAATGACCCATTTTCAAAATATTCTCCTTTTGTATTATTATAAAATCGCTTCCCCCGCAGAACAGTGGTTCCCAATTTTTTTTAACCCATGGACTCTTTTCTTTTTTTTTATAGTCAAAACTTGCCCACGGACCCTTTTTTCATAATCAAATCTTATCTACGGACCCCTTTTTATAGCTAAAACTTGCCCACTGACACTTTTTTAAAGTCAAAACTTCCCCCTCCCCAGGTGAAAAAGCTACATGAATGCACAGTATAAAAAATACAAATTGATAAAAAAAACATTTTGTTAAGGAATTATTTACTGAAATTATAACTTTTATTTAAAAAAAAAAAATAAATAATGACTTGGATGAACTTGATGAGACGTTATAAGTGTATTTATGTTCGCGTCTCAATGTTTCCGGTAGAAACCACAAATCCTCACGAATACTAGTTTTTTAGTCAGGATTTTTTTTTTATGTGATGAGGCTTTTTTCTGCACTGAATCAACATTCTACCAAATTAGAAGAATTGAAGTAGTCAACATCTTCATAATACAGGATATTAATTTGGGTTCTTTTTTTGTAACCAGAATGTGAAGTATCCTTGTTCAAACATTGGTTTAAGGTATCCGACTACGTTCGGAACCATGATTTTAAAAAAGCGCATAAATGGATAATTTTCATGATATTTAGTGTCACTTAGATTAGGATACATCTATACAATTGTTTTAAGGACATTATGACAAAAAAATATTTAAATACAATATTTTGGCAAAAAATTAACTTAGAATAACCTTTTTTCCAAATGTTCTCCTTTTGTAAAAAATGCTTCTATTATAATAATATTTTGCCTTTATATAGCCCAGACTATTGTACAGAGGCTCAACTAGAATTTTTGAAATATGTATCTTAGAAGTGGGTTTAACTATATTTTACGACAACAAAGGGAAGAATTTTTACGAAAAAAACGCCGATAATTAATTCAATGGGTTATAACTTATAAACTTATTTCAAATAGTTGTAACAAGGAAAATAATGTGAATCTTTCAAAAATCATAGCTTTACTTCTGTACAGTGGTCTGAGCTATATACAGGCAAAATATTACAATAATTGAAGCATTTTTCACAAAAGGAGAATATTTTGAAAAAAAGGTTATTCTAAGTTAATTTTTTGCTAAAATATTGTATTTAAATAATGTTTTTGTCAAAATGTCTTTAAAACCATTTTATACATGTATTCTGATCTAAGTGACATTAAATATCATGGAAAGTATCCATTTATGCGCTGTTTTAAAATCACGGTTCCGAACGTAGTCGGATATTTTAACATTACTCTCTAACGAATGGGAGCATTTACTTCTGATTAAACAGAAATATATAATCAAAATAAGTAAGAAATTAACATAAAAAATACCTTTGAATCAGAAATGTAGATCATTATGTTAATTAATTTGGATTTCAATTTTTTTTTCATTGGAAAAACTGCGTGATTTGAATGTGAAAAAACTAAATTAATACCTATTTAATTTGTATGTGTTATTTAAATATTTTACTTTAATTATTTAAATACAATAATAGAATCTAACATTGAGATTATAGTTTGATGACTTATTTTAAAATTCCATTAAGAAAAATACTGTAAAATAAAAAAAAGTACTTCAGAACCAAATGAAATCAAAGGAAATATTTAATTAAATTCATGTCTCATAGATTGTGAGCATTTCTAACAAATATTTATAATGTTTCCTTTCACATACGAAAAAAAGTAATCTTATTTTTATGTTGCCTTTCGCTATATGCATTCCAAAATTCCATTAAAATATTTCCATTCATTAAGGAGAACAACAGATTCAATTTTTCAAAATCATAGTCGAGCATAAGAATAAAAATCTTATGTTCCTAAGCAAAAAAAAAAAAAAAAAAAACAATAAAAGAAAAAGAAAAAGCAACTTGAAACCAACTTAAGTCATTTCAAATCTGTTTTGACGGGGGGAAAAAAAAACTTTGATTGATACTTTTGTGATTAAATGAAGCTGCTGACAATGAAAGAATATTTCTCTTTCTGGAATGAAATAGTAAGTGTGTAAAAAGAAATAAGTTTTTAATTGGAACACATTGACGATTACAAAGAATACTCTAATTTTAAATTACAGAATATATATTTCTGAAATAACTTCTTAGATTCTGAATCTACTTGCAATTTTTATATTTATCCTTAATTTATGAGATAGTATTCTGCTTTTGATCTTTCCAAAAACAAAACGTTGCCATAAAAAAAACTGATTATTTAGTATATATTGCAATTAAAACAATCGCATCATTATTAATAGCTTCAAAAGGACTATTTAAATTATGCTAATTTTTTTTAATTAACTTAAGGTAACCGACTACTTGCGATAACTTTATTTTAAAAAAAAAGTGAAGATATGGAGATTTTTTGGGGTTTTCAGATTTATTTAGTACATTTTAAGAAAAAAAAAAGGCTAAAATTAAGAAGAGAAAAGAAAAATAAATTATTACTACTAAAACGGAAAAAATGGGTAAAAATAAACAAATATTACATAAACGGGGCCTGCTCTATACAAATAGTAAATGAATAAATTCTGAATTTTTCAATTTTTATCTATTACTTTGCTATTCCTTTCTGAAATGACCTTCAGAATAAGAGATATTTAATTTTTACAAAAACTAGAGCTCTTTATCTTAGTAATTATATGAAATTTCTTAAAATAAACAGTGATTATATTCACATAAAGAACTGTAAGTTTTGTAATAAGACAGTGATTGATAAATCTGCGGATTAAAATACTTCTACTGTTATACAAAACATACACAAAAAATTTCAGCAAATTATTTAAAAAAGTGTTTGAGCAAATTGTGTTCCCGTTTCAACTTTTCGAAAAAAACACATTTTGAGTAAAACGCATTTTATATAAAGTTTGATATCTTATGTCAAGTTATGACATCTGCTTTTACTAAAACACTTGTAGTTTTTGTTCAAGTAAGTGGAAATTATAACACTTGGTATTTTTATAAAGCTGAAAAGATGGCATATAAAATAAAATCATAAAAAAATCGTC
This sequence comes from Trichonephila inaurata madagascariensis, assembly GCA_019973955.1. Classification (NCBI taxonomy): domain Eukaryota; kingdom Metazoa; phylum Arthropoda; class Arachnida; order Araneae; family Nephilidae; genus Trichonephila; species Trichonephila inaurata. The sequence goes on along the minus strand of BMAV01020373.1, from coordinate 7,925 downwards.
AATTATTTAAAAAAAAATTATGATTTTAGGGAAGTAGGATACCTTAAACAGTTAATTTTTTCCAATATGACTATTTTTTTCATTTTTTAAGGGAATTTATCAACAAATATCTTAAATCATTTTTTTCCACTTTATTGAAATATTTGTTTGTGATAATTAAATCCATGGTTATAAATAACTATAAACTATCGTAAGAAATGACACTCATGTAAGTGATCTTAAAGGCTTTTTTAGACGAGTCAACTTGTGTCACACCTAACAGAAGAGGCAGATATTCGGGAGCTGGTTCTCAATAGAAATGACATGGGTTCCTTTACACGCAGTCATCTGATACTGCCTGCTGTGAAGCATTCTAACACCGCGTACTCCAATAGTTGTCTCGACTAATAGGATATACTGGATTGATTGATTGATTGATTTAATATTAACTTCCACTGTTCAGCTACACGAGGGCTTTTGGCGACGGACTACGTAATTTTGAACCATGGTCAAGTGACGTGGACGACACCTGAGGTGGCACCCCCCTCTCCTAACTACCACACCACACCAACGGGAGGACATTTCAGCTCTCGACAGATTTAACGTGCATCGCTGCCCTACACGGTGGGTCTTTAGTGGAGGATATACTGGAAGCTAAGCTCTTCACTGGTGACTATTTGAGTGTTAAAAATTGACTTAACTTGTTACTGCTTCTTCATCATACCGATGAGTCCAGCCCTCTCTTTCCAGCAACTTTAGTGTTCACACGTGAAAGAAACTTTTTCCTTCTTATTACTAGTTATTACTAGAGTAGTGGTGGCCGAAAACGAATTGACTTGCTCAAAAAATAATTAAATAAAACATAAAGTAGTGAAAATCTGAACAATTAATATCATATTTATGTAACTCTCTAGTACAAAAAAAAATTGGTTCAAAATAGCGAAGACCACAATTAAAAAAAAAGAAGAAGAAAAATATTCATCTGAGAATTTATACACCAGCGTTTCTCAAAATATGGGGCACGCCCCTTGGGGGGTATAATAGTACGTAGGGAGCAAGAGCATATCGAAAAGTCAAAAATAAATACTTAAAATAATTTTCAATTTACTGAAAGGAAGCAAAACAAAATACGTTCTGGCATAAAAAAATAATAAAATACACGTTTATACTGATACATAATACTTTAACGTAAAACGTAATACGTAACGTAATAAATACATTCTCATAAATGTATCAGTACTGCTCAAAGTATTTGATGATTTATTTGTCAATACTAAGTTAAAAACAACAAGTTTAGTAATCACTAGTGTCTCTTGGACTTGTCAAATACAAAATGTAATAATTATCTTTATAATGTGTGTGCGGTTTATAATTAAAGTAGTATTGTAGCTTTAGTATCAATAGTATTGCATTGTTGTTGTAAGGTGGTTCGATGTAAATTATGACTGAAAATTGGGTCGCAAATACTAAAAGTTTGAGAAACACTGTTAAACACTCAGAATAAATTACTGAACGAAGTAAAGAAACATTGAATAGAAGAAGATACACATCACAAACTGTGTTAAAAGTAATTTCAAATTGTCAGATAGTGTGACAAATGCAACAATAGGTGGTAGCCTAAAAAAATGGCTGACTAGTTCACAAAAGATAAAAATTCTAAGTTTTCCGAAAGTAAATGGTTAAATTTGAGAGTGTTTGAATCTAATAGTTAAACTTATTTAAAACTTTTAAATATTATTCGAATAGAGCTGAAATTTATCTTATATAAAGGTTTTCATAATGTAATTTATTATTCAGAGTGCTTGAGGTTTTGTGTGTATTTTTTTTTCGAACAATCAATTTACTACAACTAACTCAGTTTGATCTCAGTCACATAAAAATTTACTCCCTGCTAAAAATTTTGTAGAGGGATACTTTGAGTTAAATAGCTTGTCTATGTTAAACCATACAAAAATTTACACAAATGTTATTAATTAAGAAATAAAGAATTTCTTATCAAACATTTGTCAAGGAGTGTAATTCATTGAAGAAAACTGTAATAAAATATAATATTTTGAGCAAATTTCCTTATGAAATAATGTAATAAAAATATTAAGTTAATGAATTAATAATAACATACTTAAATAAAAACAACAAGCTGGTATACCCGTTCTTCGGATGGGTTAATTGAAAAATTAAACAAGACAGATTGAAGGATAAAGAAGTGTTTTGTGTTAATTTTACGTGAGTTGCAAATTAAACAAAAAAAAAGCTTTTTGCATAGCAAAGCTGTAAAAAAAAAAAAAAAAAAGATTAAGTTTGTAGACCTATAATAGACGCTAAAAAAAGCTTTTTTTATTTTATAATGCCTTGTATCTCTTGCAGATCGATTTTTGAAAATACCTTTCTAAGCTGATCTCTGCTCAGCAAAAGCAACACATTGTTAATTTTGTGTAATGAATGCTTAAAATATTGTAAATAATTTATATTTTGATGTGTAATACGTTAATATTACTTTTTGTTGTATTTATTTTATGTTAAAATTGTGATATTCGCAAATAACGCACTTCCTTTCATTATAATAGCGATTCTATGGAAACTTGGTGAAATCTTGTCGATGGAGTCAAGTTGGCATTATTTTTGGTGACCCTGTTGGCAACCTAGTGATTGATTGAATAATGCAAAGGTTGATAGGTTGCAGTGCCACCTGGAGGGGAGCTGAAACAAAGAGGATAGCCCAAAAACCTTCTCGACAAAAAGTACATGTACATGACAAATTTCAAAATGATCGGTTGAACGGTGTTGGAGAGAAGCGAGGTCATATACACAAACATTAATTTATATATATATATATATATATATTTCTGTAAAGATTATTATTATAAATGGAATACTTTAAAAAGCACTTCCTTTTTTTAAGTAAAGTAATCATTTTGACACTTCTTATTTAAATGATATATACTGATAACTCTAATTAATGAAGTCTAGGAACAAATCTAAGCTAACACATTGTTGGAATAATTAGATTCAAGTTTACGTTTCAGACGATAATTATTCGTACGATTTAAAATATTTTTACTGTGTTACATAAATCTTTCAAACAATTAATTGCACAAAAATTATTATAGTTGAAACTTGTACTGCAAGATACACGCCAAAGTTCTTAAGCATGTGAAAGTAACAGTCTACGTTTCATCTTTCAGTCTATATTTTTGTGATATTATTTGTAATATACTTCATGCCAACTGTGAAAATTTGCATCTCGAAAATGATAAAAATGTTGATATATATTTGATTTATTGCTCTAGATAATTTTTGTAAAATATCATGAATCTGAATCAATGAGCATTAAAAAAAGAATAAAAAAATAAATTTTTCCATTTTTTTATTGTATAGAAAAATATGCATTCAGAAAATGCTCATCTTGAGAAATAATAATAAAACGAAGATTAGAAGATATGATTTTTTTAAATCATCATTTAAATGTCTTGCAATTTCTGAATAGTACCCAACTTCAAAATATACGTATATTAAGCAAACCGGTTCGTTAACCGAATAATTAAGCATGAAGACGGTAATATGTAAAACGCAACAAAAAATTTAAGATTACTTGATGAGTAATAATAGAAAATTAAAATTAAGAAAGTTAGAACAATTTTAGAATTTTCAGTTTTAAGGTATTAAAACAAATGTTTCTGGCGAAATTCAGTGTCACTAAAAAATTAGGCTTAAAAGTGAAATAATTCAGTTATGATTCAAACTCAAAGGAAGAATGTAATATTTCACCAGATTAGACATCTTACATGCAATTGTTCTACAACTCGAAAGCAAAACAAAATCAAAGGTTCCATACCTTGAGTGTTGTAGTTCCAGAAATATGATAAATATACTGAGAGACAAAACATCCCAACAACAAGAAAAACAATATTGTACAAAAATGAAATTTGGATAATGCAATTGTCTAGTTAACAGGTTTATTTGATTACATTTTCATGATCACAGGTTAGTTTAAGCTCAAGAAGACGCTGTTCAAATGTGAAATGCAGTTACATTAACAGCCAGTGTAACATCCAGAATTTTGAATGCAATCCTGCAAGCGTGCATGCATTGTGTCATGCAGGTGCCGAATGTCACTTTGCGGTTAGATTACCATACTTGTACTTGTGTCAATACTGTAATGGTCATGGCTGGCTGAGGATGAGGATGAAGTCGTCCATTGATACCCCATACCTGCACAATTAGAGACAGATCTGGTGATCTCACAGGACAAGATTATATTTCAGCACTCTGTACAGCACGTTTCGAAACAATAGAGGCATGAGGGAGAGCGTTATCCTGTTGGAAATCTCCCCTTTGAATGATGTTCAGGAATGGCAGTACTATAGGTTGAACTACCAGATTGACGTACAGATTTACAGTCATTGCGTTTGGGATAACTACGAAAGCGCTCCTGCTGTCATTGGAAATTGCTGCTCAGACCATGACTCCAAGTGTAGGTACACTGTACCTAAGCCGCCACCAGTTTGGTTGCAGGCGTTCCACTGGCCTCTTTCTGACCAACACACGGTCATCACTGGCACCAAGGCAGAATCGGCTTTCCTCAGAAAACACAACAGATCTCCACTCCGTCCTCCAATGAGCTCTGGCTTGACACCACTGGTGTAGCAAATGGCACTGGCTTGGGGTCAATGGGATACTCGCTACAGGGTACAAGGCTTTAAGCTGTCCATGAATTAACCAACTTGTAACAGTTCGTTGTGTCACTGTGGTACCAACTGAAGCTCGAATTTCTGCCGCAAACGCTGTATGATGTGCCACTACCATATAATGTACACGACGGTATTTCCTCTCAGTAGTGACACGTGACCTCCCGGAACCCGGATTTCTTGAGGCAGTGCCATCCCTTGACCACTGCTCCCAACAATCATGCATAGTGGATACATTCCAGCCAATCCTTTCTGCAATATTGCGTAAAGAACGGAATACCACATTCTTGTATTTCTATTACCCGAACTCGTTCAAATTCGGTTTACTGTGTTGATAATGGCTTCGTTTCCTTAAAGGCATTCTTGGCTAACATCAACTCCATGCGTCAAATTTCACAGACAAATAACGCTTACTAGCTTTTACAGCACGCATTTAAAGCAACTTTGATTTGCAAGTTCTCAGTGGAATTACTAGCGGCACACTTAAGCGCAAAATTTGAATCGATGTCAAATTTCATATGTATAAACACGCCTACCTAACACTAGTCTTTCTTGATGCTGAGATTTTTTTTCAGTCAGTGTATATTGCTTAATCTAGAACAGACAGACTGCCATCTGATACAAGTAAGCAAATAGAAGAAAATGTCTAAATATCAAGGCAAACTTACGGAAAAGTTACCTATCATTCAATTTTGATGTTAAAATGCGTTAAATCTCTCTTAGTAATATTAACTACCGTAACATCCAGCGTATAACGCGCACTTTAAACACAAAAAATAAGATCGAAACTTAAGGGCAGGGTATAAAAACAATATCTTGAAAAATACAAAAAAGATGATAATAAAAAAAATACTTCTAAGTGTATCGAAACACTGTTTATTTAAAAGAATCGACTGTCTCATGAATTAAAAGAGATTACGGTGTTGATTATTGCACGATTATTAAAATATATTAAAAATGAAATAAATTTACATTTATTTCAGAAGGTAAAAATATTGAACATCTTTATTGCTCTCATTCCGTTATTATATTTCTATTTCCCTAGCTGTTTCTACAGTTCTAAGACAACACATTAAATCCATCATACGATATTTTTTTCATTGCCAGATACAACAGGATAAAATACTACTAATCTGAACGTAAAAATATAGACATAAATTATTTCTCTGGCAAATAGAACTAAATGCACTACTCCCAACAAAGTTCTCGTTGAAAGAGTAATAACATACCCAAGGTCATCTGTCTTCTTTCATCTATCAACACCTGTTACTACAAGTTGCAGTTTTAGAAGTATACTATTTTTCCAAAAGTCTGGTATAATACTTGGAATAAATGATTAATACATAAAAGCAAGGTATACAAATATTTCAGTTTTCTACGTAAAAAAGGGGATGCGCGTTGTACGGCGAATATACCTGTGATACCCGCCCGGGCCAGGGGTATCATCTCCTTATCCACGTGACCTAAATTTGTAGGGATAAAAGATTGATCACTCAAACCTTCCATAATGAATCTTGTTTATTTGGCTCAATTTATATTAAGCAATGCAACACACCACAAGTCTTAGAGGAAAACGATCAGGAGTGATATGACGTAAATAACAATTCTTAGCACAAATAGCACATTAAATCCTACTCCCTAACTTCATGATAAATTAACCTCCAAAACTTTATCTATTGCCGATTCCTTGATTATCTAGACTCCGTTCTATAATTACAGTTTCATAATCTATCGCTTACCAATATTCCAGGCGATCAGCCACCATGCTTTATATCTTCTATATATTATTATCTGTCTTGATTATCTGACTTTCTGGTTTCTAACCGACTTTTATTTGGCTCCTATAATTCTCTCTGGCATCCAGCTGACTTATCTAAGACTTGTGTTGCATTGCTTAGTAAAAATTGAGATAATAATAAACTAGATTCATTATGGAAGGTTTGAGTGGTCGATCTTTTATCTCTACAAATCTAGGTCACGTAGATGAGGAGATGATACCCCCGACCCGAGGGGTATCGCATACCTAAAAATTAAAAAACTCAGCTTGAAAGTATAGGTGCGCGTTATACACCGGATTTTACGGTACATGCTTGAACTAATAAATGCATTCACCCAATGGATCTAATTATAAAAACATCTTACTCTGATTTCATGATAAACATTTATGATAAATTTTATGATGAAACTTTAAAATAGATCCAAACAAATGTAACTTTGCTTTTGAAAAATTATAAAGAGTGTTCATAATATATCGAATTTTTGCTGACAATTATTCTTCGTATAGTATACCACTCATGATGCCCACTTAATAAATCTCTTATAGTGTAATTTCTGTCAAGTTTAAATAACAGTTAAGAAAACTAAATATAAAAGGTTCTAAAAAGTATGTAATACTTATAATTTGACAAAATAAATGCTTAAATGTCTTTGGACAGAGCAATGATTAAAATGTAAGAAACATAGAAAATTGTTAAGGTATCCGACTACGTTCAAAACCGTGATTTTGCAAAAGCGTATAAATGGATAATATTTATGATATTTATTGTCACTTAAATTAGAAAATGTATATAAAATTGTTTTAAGAATAGTATTACCATAAAAAATTATTTAAGTACAATATTTTGACAAAAACTGAACATAGAATGACCTATTTTCAAAGTATTCTCCTTTTGTGAAAAATGCTTCTATTTTAATAATATTTTGCCTGCATATAGCTCAGACCTCTGTACAGAGGCTCAACTAGAATTTTTGAAATATATAACTTAGACGTAGGTTTATCCATATTATACAACAAAGGGGAGAGATTTTAAGAAAAAAAACGCCGATAATTATTTCAATGGGTTGTAACTGAAAATAATGTGAATTTTTCAAAACTTTTAGTTGAGCCTCTGTACAGAGGTCTGAACGATGTACAGGCAAAATATTATTATAATAGAAGCATTTTTCACAAAAGGAGAACATTTTGAAAAAAGGTTAATCTAAGCTAATTTTTTGCCAAATATTGTATTTAAAATAATTTTTTTTTGTCAAAATGTCCTTAAAACAATTTTATACATGTATTCTAATCTAAGTGACACTAAATATCATGGAAATTATCCATTTATGCGCTTTTTTAAAATTACGGTTCCGAACGTAGTCGGATACCTTAAATGTCTTTTCTTTGGCTAGAGCAATCATAAAAGTGTAAGAAATATAGAAAATTGTTAAGTACATTTGGATGCTAAACTTAAGCTTTAAATCTACAGTTTTTTTTTTTTTTTT
>BMAV01020372.1:0-30547 GCA_019973955.1 Trichonephila inaurata madagascariensis | reverse complement strand
CAGTACCTTATACAGTTGTTTAAAACTAATTGAAAGTTCTTGGGGGACCTCGATGAAGCTTGGGAAATGGACTCACTAAATTTTTCATAAAAGCGCTTGCACGATAAAGTAAGGCATTTTGCTATAATGTTGTATTTTTGAGGGGGCAAACCGTTTGTGTTTACATTTCTTCAGCGTTTTCAATTTGAGCTTTAAACCCAAAATTTTTTTAAAAAAGAAGGTTAGGAAAAGAAGTTTTTAAATAAATCCCGGGCGACCCCCAAAATTTTTCTGGGGGAATCAACCGAAATTTTCCCAAAAAGATTGGATTCTTCAGATGGGGGGGTTTTTTTTGGCGTTGTCTGGGGGTTTTTAAGGGTGTGTTATTTAAATTTTTGAAATAAAGGGACAAATAGTTCAAGAAAGAAACTAGTTGAAAACAAAACAATTTATTAAATTATAGGGAGTATTTACATGGGGAATATTTCAAAGAATAGGAAAGTTGATAAACATATTTGGGAAGAATAGGAAGAGATCACAATTTAAAGGGGGGAATTGAGATTAAATGGAATTCATTATGGTGCTATTAAGACTTACCGCCTGGCGCGGACGAATGATAGAACTGTTATGGTATTTTTTAAAGTTTACCGCCTGGCGCGGACGAAAATGGGACGCGCGAAACACGACTTCTCTCGACGGGTTATGGGCCCTGGCGAAAAGGTTTTTCGGCTTTTTAAAAAAGGACGCTAGATGGCGTTGATGGGGAATACTGTTTTGATTAAATTGCCGACCTCTGTAAATGTGATTGATCTAACTTTTTTAAAAAAGGGGAATACCCAATATATATACACGAGGGTTGGGGCATAAGTCATGGCAACTATTTTTTTCCTTGTAGATATGCGAACTGATCACAAAAGTATATGTGGGATGTGGAAATTCTGCAGGCATAGTGTTTATATGGAACATCAGATGGCTCTGCGTTAGCTGGTAGTAGCTCAATGAAGGCTGTGAAATCAGTCAGTTGGTGAGTGCTGTGCAAGATGGAAGTCACCGTGTTGAAGGGGGTGCTTAATTGTATAGCTGTTTTTGGAGAGAAATGCAAAAAGGAATTTCGAAATTAGTGAAAGCCCTTGGGAATAATATCTTTCCGTACAGTAGCACGCTGTATAGAAAAATTTCAGCATGGACGTGTGTCAACCAGTGATGAGCAACTTTTTGGGACGACCGTCGTGTGCGGACCGACTTGGCCGTCCATCATCGGCAAAACTCATGGATTACTTAAGGGTCATGGACTACACTAAAGTCTTTTGACCCGGTTTGTCTTCAACTTCCGTGTCTGTGTTGTCATTCTTTTGCACCATCAAGGCCAAATTGCCCTGAATACTATTGTAGCAAAGTAGTGTGTTGCGATATTTCAGTGCTATCCATTGTCAACACATGTAGTTAACATCTTAAACCCAAAATCGTATTTTACTTTTCCAACCGGACTTATCTTCAAAAAAAAAAATAGTTGCATGATTTTTCCCCCAATTTTTCGTATATATATATATATATATTTCATGAAAATTGATAAGTTATAGCGTAACTATTTACACTTCATTAATTGAAATTGTAGGGGAAATGATTCAAGCAAAGATTTGAAATTTTTCCATTTTTAGAACTAGTGAAAGAAATTTATTTGCTATCTTCAAAACTGCATATTCATTTATTTATGCTATTTGTAAGGGAATGTCACTTACAACATTTGAAATGACTTTATATGCCACAATAAAATGTTATAAATTTACTTTATTTGAATCTGTATCGTCTCTTTTTTAGTTAATAGAGAAAAATATGTTCAACACATATTGCCAGAAGAAAAGAAATGCTCAAATGGTTTGAACAAAATATGCATGCATTTCACAATTTAAGGTTATTGTCTTTGATAACCCGAGCAAAACTCCAAAACCTTTGACTTATAAACCATAACATTTCTAAAAATATAAACTTAAAACAATGAGCTATTTCTTGGGAGAATATACTGGTTGTAACATTTCGTTTACATTTTATTTTGAGTAAGAGAATTTTTGAGACTTTTAATGAAATGTTTATGCATTGATAGTACTTTAATAATGATAAGTTAGTTGTTTTTTATATTATGATTTCAGTCAGCAGGAACTTTAAGCAAGCCTACATAGTTTCGTTTATTTTTAAATCGTATTTAAATTATGATTTTTAAATTTTAATATACATATAAAACGATGAAATACGATTTTGAATTTAAGTTCCAGATAAAGAATTAAAAAGGTAGGAGATTTTTTACTTAAATACATGATAAATATTAAAGGTATCCGACGACGTTCGGAACCGTGATTTTTCAAAAGCGTATAAATGGATAATATTTATAAAATTTGTCCCTTTTATTAAAAATGTATATAAAATTGTTTTAAAAAAGTATTAAATAAAAAATTTTTTAAAAAACCTACGACAAAAAAAAGAAAATAGAATGACCCATTTTTAAAATATTTCCTTTTGTGAAAAATGCTTCTATTATAATAATATTTTTTTTTATATAGCTCAACCTCTGTACAGAGGGGCAACTAAATTTTGAAATATCCCAACTTAGAATTGGGGGTTTTTCCATTTTTTTCGAACAAGGAGAAATTTTTTGAAAAAAAGCCGACAATTATTTTAAATGGTTGTAACTCTGAAAATAATGGGAATTTCTGAAAATTTAAATCTTGAGCCTTTTTCAGAGGTTGATATATATACGGCAAAATATTATTATAATAGAACATTTTTCACAAAAGGAAAACATTTTAAAAAAAAGGTTATTCAAAATTTAAATTTTTTCCCGAAATATTGTATTTAAAAAATTTTTATCAAAATACCCCAAAAAAATTTTTTATACATGTATTTAATCTAAGTACACAAAAGATTTGAAAATTATCTATTTACGCCCCTTTTTTAAAATCATAGTTCCGGTGTGGATCCTTTAAAAAGTAAAAGAAAACTTCCCCATTTTTTCAGCTTTGATATTTTACTTTTTGAATAGGTTGTATTACTCATAAATGTACACAGCCCTTGGGAAAATTTTTAAATAAAAAAATATTAAGACTTTAAAAAAAATACTGATCTTTTACTAACCTAGCACTCAGATGCTCCATTAGTACTATTGGGGACGGACTTTCTAATCTTGAACTGCGTTCAAGTTTTGAGGATAAGTGAGTGAGTGAATATTAACGTTGCACTATTCATCTGCTAGAGGGATTTTGGCAACGGACTTCGTTTTTTAACCATCCCAAAGAAACGAGAAGGAAACCTGATCCCTCTCTGACGTGAATAGTGGTGGGGAATAAAAGTCCACTGTTAAGCTCCCGAAGGTTTTTTTGGGGACGAATCTTGTTTTTGAACCATGATCAAGGCGGGACGACACCTGAGCTAGTATTCTCCTTTCAACTACCCACCACACCACGGGAGGACTTTTGGGCATCGAAAAATTTACGTGCATCACCCCTTACACGGCGGTCTTTAGTGGTACGGGCTGGGGCTCTGTGCCAGCCCGTTTAGATCCCTTGACCACTGGCTACCTCGACCCCTTTCCCCTCTGCCGCCAGTTTTCTTAACCCCCACATCACACCACACCATGGAAAACCAAGGGATTTGTTTTTGCCTCCCTTATCCCCGGGTTTTTCCCGGGTGCTAAAAGCACTTGTGCACCCCTTCCACGAGTCCATTATCTTGATACTAGGTTCCCAAACACTCGTTTCAGGATGCCCCCGGGGTTGGCCTCCCTTTCCGGGGAGAACATTGTATTTCAAAATTTTAACGCTTACTTTTCTTTTTTGTGATCCCCCCTCCCCGGGCTGGAGGTATCATCTGTTCCTCATCAAGCGACTTAAGTTTGTGGGGAAAAAAGATTACCACCAAACATTCCATAATAAATTAAGTTTATTATTATCTCAATTTATATTAAACAATGCAAACAAGTCTTGAGGCTAATGATCAGGATGATATGCATAAATTGCAATTTTAGCAAATATCGCATTAAATCCTACCACTATCTTTATGATAAATTAACCCCCCTAATCATATCTATAGCCAATTTTTTAACTCACTAGAGTCCCCTCTATATTAAAATTTAATTTTTTTTTTCGCTTACCGATTTCCCGGCGAACAACTACCAATCTTTTATTTCTAATAATACCAATCAACTTCATTCAGCAACTAGGCAACCTTCTGGCTTCTAACCCACTTCTATATGGTTCTTATAATACTTCCTTAGACTTTCTAAGACCTCCTCAGACTTCTAAGACTTTACTACGACTTTTTTGCGAATGCTAAAGCTCCAACATATAAATTCATTCATAATCTGCATATCGCGTTTTCTTCTCGAGTTGGTTGGAATGAAATGCCATTCTGGCCCTAAAGATTCCCCAAGAGGATTTTAGTGAAAGACGCGATAAAGCCCTGTCACACTTTTACACGATGGAATTTCGGTAAGACGGTAATCGAACCCACCACATGACGGGAACAATGCTAATTATGTGTCATCAACTACAAAAACTTGTTTATTTTCTTTTTTAATTTTACGAAACCTGTAAACAAACTGAATGTACATATATTTCAAAGCACAATAATTTTAAAATTGCACATGTATAATATGGGGAAAGTTTTGCATAAGTAAGGGATTGAATAAATACTATTTTTAAATAAAGTTTTTGAATAGTCTTGCTTAGAAAATGCATTAAACTTAATTTTTAAAAGAATATAAAAATAGTCGAGTTGTTTTATTATATGTTTTCAATTTTGTAAATGTAACATTTGTTTGATAGTTTTTCATGTAACCATCTTTGTTTCTGTGATGAAGAATATTAAAAATGCAAGAGGCTCTATTTTATTTATAGCAAGAATGTATTAAATGCATCAAAAAAGAAGAAAAAACAACCACCAAAATTTTCTCATTAACATTCCTGCAGAACTAAAGTGTTATAAGTTCTGTATTTAGTTAAAAATGGAAAAAAAATGTTGAGAATGTGTAAATACTTTAGGAAAACTGGATACATATTTTTCTTTAATTTTTGCTTTCATTTTCCATTAAAATAAATAACTGTAATAGATATATATAAGGAAAAATAAAATTGATTCATATCTCTATATTTGGTGCAACACAAGTGACAAAGATAGAGTATATATAACATAAATATAAAATAACTAAAAACCTAAGTATAACTTAGTCAAATAGGAAATATTGCCTAGTAGACAATAACAAACTTGACCTTAGGAACCAAGATCAAGTTTAAACAAATTTGTGGCGTAGCCAACCTTCAACTGTAATTTGTACAACTGAGGCTAATATTTCCTATCTTGACTAGTTATACTTGGGTTTTATAGCTATTTGTATATATTTAGAGATACTATATACTTATATCGCTGCATTGCTAAATATAGAAATTTTTACTATTTATTTCATTATAATAAGCAATTAGCTTTAGACTAATATCTAAATCTAGCGATATCAAATTTTCGCTATTGTAAATAATCTTACTTTTTACTATTTTATTATATATATATATATATATGTGTGTGTGTGTGTGTGTGTGTAATGTATTGGCCGAGTGGTATAATTTTCGAAATGTTATAGGGTTTCATGAAAACAACATCTTCGGTGGACGTTTATCTTTTTTATTGTGACGCACAATCAAAAGCTTAGGATATTGCTCTCAAACTTTCTATACTTGTGACCCAATTTTCAAACATAATTTTCATCGCACCCCCTTCCAACAATAACAATATATCGAATCCAATAATAATATACTTTGAGGTAAAGCTACAATACGACTTTAATTATGAACCGTACAAAACCAAGATAAATATTAAATTTAGTATAATTATAATTTTATGACATGCCCATAGGGTCACATTGGTAATATTAAACTTGTTTTTAACTTAGTATTGTTAAATTCATTATGACACAAATTGAACAGCACTGATAGATTTATAAGTATATTATATCAGTGCAAATTGGTATTTTATTTTGTATTATGTTAGAATGTATTTTGTTTAATTCCCTTCAGTAAATTAATAATTTTTTAAAAATAATCTTTTGTTTTCGACTTTCATATACACTCGCGCCTCCTTTGTAAGGTTATAATGCCCCTCTAGGGGGTGCGCCCCACAGTTTGAGAAACACTGGCTTAGGACAAAATTGCGGTGCATTTTCACGATGAAGACAAACTTGCGACAATTGTAAAGCAAAGCGGACAAGAGACAAGCAGCAGCGACATCTTGGAGGACACAACTCAAAGCCAAAGAGAGCAATCACACAAGATTTTCGCTTTTATACTGGCAGTGACAAGCGTGTCACTATTATTTAATAGTAGTTCTGATTGGATAGAATGGGCTTGACGGGAAATTTTCCCGGATTTAGTTGTTTTTGATTAAGTTTTAAATTTTTTTCAAAAAAAATTAAATTGAAATTTAAAAAAAATTCAAAAAAGCAAAAAAATTTTTTGGGTTTTTTTTAAAAAGGGGGTTGGGGGTTTAAAATTCCAATGAATGTAATTTATTATTAAAATTTGGAAACCAACAAAATTAATTTCGAATTTTTAAAATTTTAAAAATCAGCCACTTTTTGGTCAGCCGGGGGGAAGTCTTTATTCGCTTAATAGTTTTAAAATGGATTTCAAAAAAATGTGGACACCACAAAAAAATTGAATTTGACTTTGGGTTAACCAAATTTAAATCTCCCTTTAAAGTTGTTTTCCGGTGGGAAAAATAGATTTTTGGGATTCAAAATAAAATTTCCACGCCCAAAAAGCCCTTCTTAAAAATTTAAAATCCTTTAACCAAATTTCCAAAATCTCCTTTTTTGTTTATCTTTAAATAAAAATTTGTTTCAAAAAATTTATTCCGTTCCGGAAAATCCCCGCCCACGGGGAATTAAAACCCAAAAAATCCGGTCGTTTTGGTGTTCTCCAATCCAAAAAAATGAAAAAGGTTTATTTTCGGGTTTGGTAATTCCCAGTATTACCCAAAAAAAAAAAATTTACTACTAATTGGATAACTTTTAAAAACCCGGGAACCTTATTTTATCCCGATTATATTATAAATATTTTAACCTAATTATATATATATATATATATATGCACTATGAGCAGACTAGACCTAATATTACATTAGACCAAACCTAAGAAAATTCGGAGAGTTTTCTCATCCATGGATAAACAGTTTATTACATTCTGATGGGTAGTTCCGTAATGATAAGACATTACTTTGTATACTTTAAGCCCAGTTACCCTGTATATAACGAAAAGATTAAAATATTAAAAAGCAAGCTAATTGTTTCAACATATTCTCTTAAGAAACACACTGATGAAAAACTGTATAGCAAATACACTTTTTTATATTTACAGTCTTGAGTGTAGCTTCCCTGTTAAACATTTTTGTAGGAAAAAAGTCGACTTACAGGGAAAATACTATAATTTTCATTAAAGTTTAAAAAAAGTTATCCTAAACGCTTAAAAAGATCAAAAATGATTATTTTAGTAACATGTTACTATTTAGAATTGTAAAATTAATAAAAAAAATGCAATTGAAAAAATGTGTCCTTTTTTGGAACCAATTCTAGAAAAAAAAAATCTGTTGGGGAAAAGGTTTTAAATGGCCCAAAGGGGAATGAAGTTAATTTTTTTGGCCTTTAAAAAAAAAAAGCCCATATTTATTTAAAATTAAGATTTCATTTTCCTTACTACCAACTTCGTTGATAAAGTTTATATGAATGTAAATTTTTATGTCCGGGGAGTAAATATGTCCATTCACATTAAACGTAACTTCCTGCATTAATTTATTTAAAAAAAAAGATATTAATCGTTATTTTAAATTTAAAAAAAGTCATTGAAAAATGTATCAGGTATAACTTTTTCTTTTCACGTTGTAAAAATGAAAATCAATTTATAATAATGGAAATATACAACTACTTTTTCCTGTAAAATGTTTTGTTACGATTTTTCCTTTAATGAAAAAATTTTTAAAAACAATTTTAGGGTGCACTTAAGATCCTTTTATTGTGTACAGCAAAATTTTTAAAGGGGAAAAATCCGGTTCGTACAATATTTTTACGAGACACTTAATACTGATATTACCTATTCTCATGATACAAATATAATATGTTTTATAATTTAATTCCTGTGGTACAAGAAAACAAATTTTTATACAGAAATACTGAAAAAATTAAAATGGAATGCTGCATACTAATTTTTTGAAAAATTGTTAGTTATTTTAGTTTCAGTTTTATTTTGGCTATTTCACACAGCTTCAAGTATTTTTTCCTCTTACTTTCTTGAAATATGTTAAGCAAAACAAAAAATGTTTTTGTTTTGTCTTCATCAAAAAGGAAACGTTTCTTTTGATGAAGACATATATAAGAATAATTTCTGTGTTTTTGAAATTATTTAGAAGTTAATTACTTCATGATAAACCCTTTGGTTTTTTTCTGACCTTTTCTTTGAAAGTCAATATAAACAATTCTAATCAAAGTTTTAAAGCAATAATACAATTAACTTTAAAAAATTCAGAATTGATACCCCCTTTTTTTTAAAGAAATTTAAATTAAAAAAATTTTCATAACAAATTTTTTCAAATTGAAATAAAGAAACTTGGAAAACTAATTTATTGAATAAAATAATATTTTTTTTATTAAAAGCTTTCTGTATTTTAATTATTTTCAATGAACATATTTATGTTCCTACAGTCTAAACTTATAATTTTTAATCCTGTTTTACTGGATTGTTTAATTTTTCACTTACATGTCTTGCAATCATATTTCTTACGAAATAGTAATCATTAATGCTATTACTTGCTCTAATTTTTTTTTTTCTTTTTTTTAAATGCTTTAAAAATCTGACTTTTTTTTTTTTATTTCATCCTGTTTTTAAACAAAACTGTACTTATAGCTTTTTATATTTTTTTTATATTTTTAATATATCTACTTTAAATTACTGTACTAAAAATAAATCTATTACTTTCTATAAATGATATAAATGACACTGTAAAAATATTGTAAACTATTTTATTTAAAGCCAAATAATTTCACAATAATTTTTAAAAATCTATTGAGGTTTAAGCTAACAAAAACAAAATAAGAGTCACTATCTCTGTGGGAAAAAACAAAATTTTTTCTCTGTGGTTAAAAAGTCACCATTCTGTTTTTAAAAAGTCACTATCTCTTTTTTTAATAAAAAGAGTCACTATCTCGGGTTTTAAATCCTACTCTTGTTTAAAAGTCCCCTTTCCTTTTATTAAAATTTGAAAAAAATCAATTTTCCCCCTTTTTAAAAACAATATTTTTTTAAAGAGGGTTTTTCTGTTTGCCCATTCTGGAAAAAAGTTTTTGATAAAGGTAATTCTCGCCAAAATTTTTTTTGCCCAATGTCCCTTAAAATTATCTTTTTAATTTTTAAAATTCCCAACCCCTTTTTTGAAACTTATTGTTAAATGGGAAAAAATTTTTCTGCTTTAATGAACTTTGAAAAAATAAGGCTGGAATTTTTGCAAAATTTCCCAAAAAATTTTTTGGAAAAGGATTCTTTTTTTCTAGTTAAAAAAATTTTTTTTTGGGAAAATTTTAAGGCCCTTATATCGCGGTAAGTTCAAAGGCTTCAAAAAATTTTTTTCGTTGGAAAATGGTTTACTTATTCCGGGGAAGTTTTTTTTCTTCAATTTTCATTATTTTGCAAAGCTTTTTTAAAAGAATTTTATGCCCAAGAAAAAAACCAAAGTAAAACATGAAATTTTCAGTAATATATCACTTTTATATTTAAAAGTCCAAGAAGCATGACAGAAAATGTATCAAATAATAATTCCACCATTCTCAATGACTTGTATATGAAAGGCATACACTTTGAGGTTGTCTTTTTACAATGTTCTAGGAAAAGAACATATACAACGAAATAACACATGTAAGACATGTCGCAGTAGTATATTAACTTGAAACACAATAAGGACCCAAAGAAGCATGACAGAAAACGCAACAAACAACGATTCTGCCTTTGTCAATGACTTATTTATCAAAAACTTATGTTTCAAGAAAGATAACGCAGTGATTAAATAAATTTCACTTTGTTCGCTCAGACACTAAACTAAACAATTTTTAAAAATAACAATAAAATTAAAAAAAACTGGGGGATTTGTTGAATTTTGCAGGGTTTTCAACAGAAAAAACCCTTGTTTTTTTGTTTTTTGGGAAAAAACAAAATTTGATGGTCTACAAAAAGGTGTTGTAAAAATGAAAAAAACCTTTAAAAAATAAACGTAGCAAAAAAATTTTTAAAAATAAAAATATTTATTTTTTTCTCCTTTTTTTTTTATTTTTTTAAAACAAAACAAAAAAAAAGTTTTAAAACATTAATTTTTTTTAAAAACCAAAATTTTTAAAAAGGTTGTTTTTTGGTTTAAAAATCCAAAACTCTTCCACCCTTAAAAAAATAAAAAAAAATTGGGTTTAAAAAAACCAAAGTTTAAAAAAACCAAAACTGAATAATTTGAGTCAAAAATTTAACCCCGGGGAAAAAGGGCCTCCCCCACTTTATTTTTCAAAAGAAATTCCCAGGGGGGAACGGTTTTTACCCAAAATCCCTTTTTTTAAAATTTTAATTCCCAAAAAAAAACCTTTCCAATGAAAATTTTAAAAAAGGAAATTTATAAAAATACCACTTTTGGCTTTTTCCCAATTTTCCCCTTTAAATAAAATTTTGAAGGAATAAAATCAAAAAATAAAAGGAATAAAATGTTTCCAAATTTTAATTTAATAAAAAGGAACAAAAATCCAAATTTTTTTTTTGTTTTGTTTTTTTAAAGAAAATATAATTTGCCAAAAAAATTTTTTTAAAAACGTTTAAATATTGATGTTTTGTTAAATATCAAATTTCTCTCTCTCTCTCTAATTATATATATATACATATATATATTATATATTATTATATATATATAATATATATATATATATATATATATTATAACACTGGTTGGAATACCAAAGATAAAAATCCTCTGACTGAATAATTCGAGTCAATTTAACTTAACCCGAGAAAAGACTCGCACTTGATACTAACGTGAGTGATCACACGGGGTGATAGATTCACCTCAATCCTTTTTTTTTTTTTAATAATTTTATATACAGGAAAAAAAGGCCTAATTCCACTGAATAATTTATAAAAGAGAAATTATATTTACTACTTTTAAGGACTTTTCAAATTTTTCTTTAATAATTTGAGAACAAAATCCAATAAAAGTGAACTAAAATGTTTCAAATATGTGTGACTTTAATAAAAGACAAAAATGACTAATACTTTTTGCTTTTGTTACATAAATGACATTTGTTGGCAAAACTTTTGTATTTCTTTCAAGTTATTGTAGTTTTATTGTTCGATGATGACACAAATAGTATATTGAACTTTTTCAAGCTTTTGTTTTTTTGACTGGACGTAGTGTACCTTAAGGCTTCATTTCTTTCTTGGTGGAGTTCAGTAGATTTAAAACTTTCCTTCAATTAAAACTTTTTATTGTTCATCTTTTCTCAAATTTACTTTCGCTATCAAAATTAACCATGCATTATTTTATTAGATTCCCTTGATTGATCAATTTAACCATCCAAAGAAATTCCCTATGCCCATTTTCCCTTTTTTTAAAATTTGTTGTTTACATTTTAAAACACCAAGAGTCGTACCTATAAAAATCTTAAGTTGTTCACAGGGAAAAGCCACTGTTCACGAAAATATTTGGAACAAAAGTGGTCACACGAAAAACTCAATCTTCTCAATTACATTAAGATTGTGTGTAGACAACGTTTGCCACTCCCAAAAAAGGGGGGTATGTGACAGGTTTATTGTAGTTCCTATGAAGAGTGTCGTACAGGAGGATACTGCTGACAAGGTCATCGGTAACAAATAAATAGTTTTTCCAGAATTAAAGATTTCGTGAGCCTGGGGTGACTCTGTAACCCATGCGTCCGGTTCCGGGTTAAGTAAAAGTAATTTTCTTCTCTAGCAGTGATGGATACTTGAACTCTTTTTCGATCTGAAGATTGATAAAGATTCTTAATTTATCCAGCGAAATATTCTCTCAGTATTCATCCACTGCTACACTAGATCTGTAATATTTTGGGGCTGTATTTAATGGTCGGCCAACAATTATCAAAATATATTCGATTCATAAAAAAATTCAACTTTCTGGGTAAAGAAGAGTTTAAAATAATGGAGTAAATCCATAGTGAGGCAAGCTGCTTGAGATTTAACATGATTTTGTTGGGTGAGTCAGAGTTATTTGACGGCGTATTATAAAGTTGAACAATAGCTATTTGGGACGCTTTCCTCATAATTTCGAATCATGGTCAAGTGATGAGGACGATATCTGAGCTTGTACCCCTCTCCTAACTTCCTCCCGACACCAACGGGAGAACGTTTGAGCCTCGACCGATTTAGCGTTCAGTGGCACAAGACCCGAATTCATGACACGTCAACCACGAGTTCGTGACATTGATGGCTGGATTACCGCTGTCAATACCTTGCCGGAAAGAAGGCTCGAGATGACGGGCCATCAAGAACAACACAATTAGTCGTAGAATGACATTATTGTATCGTTGAGGTATTTAAATTGAATACAGGACGGCTAGAAGGAAACTTTTATCAAAAAAGTGCAATCCACAGCATTATGCCAGGTGTAATGTCTCTAAGAAAAGACTGATTGAGACAGCTGACCCAGTCCTTCCACGCGATGTTCATCTGCTTCATGTCTAAAGGGAATTCAACGTCGAACTTTATGCGATGTTTTCTTATTCACAAGATGATGATTGTCTGGACAATTTTGTTAATGCTATAAGCTTAAAGATAGAACTTCTAAGGGCCACTGTGTTAACTACGCCACAGCCAGGTACCGTAACATGTTGCAAAGTATGGCGAGTAATAAGGAAATGGTTTTGGTATGTTCAGTAATGGACAATGATGCAACTTGGGTGGTTTGGTCTTTCATGCGCTTTTGTTTTTCAGAGCTTTTTTTCCGTCAATGAGCTAATTGCAGCATATTTACACAGATGTTTCTGTAATATGAAGGTGACGATATTATTGCCTGATATGACCAGCAAGCCTTAGATCCCATTCCTCAATGGCCCTAAGGTCTTCGAACATGTTTAACTGCATTATTTGTTGTAATCCCAAAGCTGAGGTCATCTGTATTTGTTATCTTATTTCTGATTTTTTTTTTATCACTCAGTTGTTATCGTTTAATTCAGCCCAATTTTCTTAACATTTGCTGGAAAATAATTTTTAACATCTGAATGCACTAAATAAATATCTTACTACTTCATTAAAAGCTATGTGTCCCCATAAAAGGGTTGCTTTATGATATTCTTAAGAAACTTCGTAATTTACGCTTGTTTGAAAAAGAGAAATTATCTAGTAAAACTTATTGGAGGGGAGGGGGACTTTTTTTAAATAAAAAGCATTATTTTTTAAAAAATAAGAGAATAACTTTTGATTTTGTTTTTTTTGGGTCATTGTTTTGCACTTTATTTAAATGTTTTTGGGATTTGACCCCCCTTGGGGGCTTATTCTTTAGGGGGACTGGGTACAAAACCGAGGTCCCCTAACTTTTTTTCCCCCAAGGGGTTTTTAATTTTTTAAAAAGGGGTGTGGCCCGGGGCCCCATGATCCTTTTTTTTTTCATCCTTTGTTTTAAATTTTCCTTTTCTTCTTTTCCCGTCCAAAAAAGCCCTATAATGTTTTGCCGGAAGCCAAAACTTCCTTGGCAAAAAACCCAAATTTACTCATTTTTTTTGGGGTTTAATCCAAACGAGGCAGTATTGGTTTTTGGGAACACCGTGATAAAATCAACAAATCCACCATTTGCTGAAAAATTTTTTTTATCTGATGCACCAAAAAAACTTAACAAAAAAACTTTTTCCAAAAAGTTCCCTGAACGCCAAACGCTGGAAAAGGCCCGTCTGAAGGAAGTTTTTTTCCCCTCAAACTTTTTTTTTAATCTTTTTGATTTCTTTTTGAAATGGTTCGGTTAAATTTTGCTATGTGTTAGACGTAGGTATTCTTTAGTTAGTATCAAATTTTTAAGTTCTTAAAAAAATTTCCCAATAAAAAATGTAAAATTTGGAGTTCTGCCGAATTACTTAGAATTTGTTATTAAATTCTTTTTTTTTTAAAGAATAAATGTTGGGGATTTGAAATTTGTTTTCGAAAAAACCAAAAAACCCACATTGGGTGATAGGGCACAAAAATTAAGAACATTTGGCTTTTAGGAAAAACGGAATAAAACGCAAAACAAAACAACATAAAAAAGGTGAAGTTAATTTTTTTGGGTTTGAAATTAAAAATGCCCAGAAACTTAAAAAACAAATTTTTTTTTCATTTTTGACTTTTTTACAAGTTTGAAGAGCAAAGAAGGAAGTTTTTTTAATATTAATTTTTTATTTATGAATTATTGGATTAATGGCAAATTTTAGAAAATATTGGAGTTTAAAATAAAAATTTTTTATTTTTTTTTAAAAAAATTTTTAAACATATGAATAAGGAAAAAAGAAAAACTAAGTTTAGGTATAAAAAAAAAAAATAAATAAATTGAAAAGAATTTGACAAAGAACGGAAAAAAGTTGCAACACTTAGATTTTTTAACAAAATGTTGAAAAAATTAATGATTTAGACTAAAACAAGCGTATTAAGGAGAAAATTTTTATGAGAAATTAGTCGGTATTGAAATAGCCAAAAATTGTATTGGAAATTCAAATTTCCCCAAAAATTAAATTTATGAATAGATAGGAAAATTTTTTAAATTTATAAAGTTGAACAGGAAATCTAAAAATGGTTGGAAAACATAATTTTGAAAGTTTAATTTAAGTGAGAGAACCAAAAAAACTGCTTTAAATTGGTACAAAATTTTATATTTGGGGTTGGGTTTTTTGGAAAAATTCAAAATTTTAGATAAAAAATGAACCCCATATGATCACAAGTTTTAAATTTAAAAACCCTTTTTAGAGGTCGCTTTAATGTTGAAAATGGGTTTTCCCTTTCGAAAAAAAATTATGGGGCTTTTTAAAGTTTTAAAACAGAATCAAAAAGGTTGGAAAATCCAATGATAAGCTTTTAAATTTGGGCCCAATTAAACTCCAAAATGTTGTTTTAAAGGAATTTTTTTACGTGAAGTAAAATCAAATTTTAGATAAAATGTTATTTTCCAATGAGGGGACATTTATTTATTCCTTTTAATTAAATTTGTTCCGAAGAATTATTTTTTATTTTTAACCGTAAAGATTGAAAAAATTCAAAACAATTTGATTCAGGAATTAAAAATTTTTAAAATGAAATTGAATCAAATTTGTTTTATTCCCAAAAACTCGAAATTTGGAAAAAAAAAAATTTTAAAATATTTTCCTTCCGGGAAACAAGAAGCTTCAAAGAATAGTGGAAATTTAATCAATCGGATTCGGGATCTTTTTTCCTAAAGTTAGAAAATTTAATATTTAGTACCATTTGAAAATAATTGCATTTTTTGCAAATCGACGCATAATTCGGAGCAATGCCTTAGTGTTAGCATCGATGACAAAAAGATATTTCAAAACAAGCCCGTTGTTTTTTATGTCTGAAAAAAACCCGGATTAAAGACTGTAAGAAAAAAAATTTTTTGGGATATTTGCAATCACAAACCAATAGAGTTTTGTTACCGACTTGGAAAAACCCGGTGAAAAAAATGAAACTAAAATTGTTACAGCCACTTGCCCCGTCAGGAAAACAATAAAATGATTCGTTAATAAAATCCCTCATGCAATATATTTAAAAAACAGCCCCCGGGACGTTAAATCATCCACGAATGAAGAACATTTGCCTGTTAAAATTTTTAGAAAACGGGTCTATAGGACTTTCATTCAAAAGGGAAGTACCCAAAGAATTAAAACTTCCCATCGTTAGAAACGAAACTTTTCAGTTTATTTTTTTGGAGCCGATGAAGCTCAAAAAAAAATTTATGATGTCGTAAAAATACGATTAGAAAAAGAGACCAATTTCTTTAAAACATTGAAATTGAAGCTTTGACAGATAAAATATCCGCTACTAACCTACCTGCACCCGAAACAACATTTTTTGGCACAAACATTTAAAAAAGTTTACAATTAGCTGACCCCTTTGAATATAAAGAAAATAAAATATAATTTTAATCGGATCTGACTTTTATTTTGACGTAGTGACAGGTCGAATCAAAAGACTAGAAAATAAACACGTTCAGAAACCATTTTTGGGATGGTGTATTCAAGGTAAAGGGAAACTTTCAGAACCAATTGTTAGCATGGAAAAAATTGTCAAAGAAAAACCATCTCCGATAAAAATAGAGAATTCTGGGAATTAAAAAAATCTAGGAATTAATGTAGACCAAAAAACAAAGATAGTAGGTAGAAGAGAATGAGAAAATTTGGGAAGGAATTTCGTAAAAAAGACAAGCGTTCGGTGAAGTTACCAGGGAAAACCCCGAAATGAATGCATTACATAACAACAAGGGGGGCCCCAAAGAAGATTCCCAAAAATCTGGAAAATCATTGATTAATGACCCAGTATTTTTTTCCGAATACAGCAAATTTTTTGAAGATTACCCAAAGAAAATATAAAAAATCGTGACAGAAGAAAATGAAATTTTATCCGAAGACAACTGCTTCTACTTGCCTCATCGAGCTGTGATTAAAAAGACAAAACCACCCCTGACTACGCGTCGTTTTGACGCTTCTTCCCATTCAAAGGACAATTTTTTAAATGATTGCCTTCCCGGGTTTAACATTACCTGATCTTTTTTTTTTAATTCGATTTGAATTTATTCTGTGTCGACAGCAGATATCAAAACAGGCCTTTTTAAAACGAGATACATGAAGAGGACAGAAACTATACAAGGTTTCTTTGGGCCCAGATCCTGAAAACAGCAACTCAGGTGAGATTCTCAAAGGCCCCAGTGTTATTTGGGGGCCCTTCCGTTTCTTCTTAACCCACCAAAACACCATTTGAAAAGGGTATTAGATAAATTTTCATACTCATAAACGTTAGAAAATAACCTGTATGTTGATGATGTTCATATTGGGAGGACAATGTTGATAAAGTTTTAAACGTATGCTTAAAAACATGAAATCTTTAAAGACGCCAGTATTATTGGGAAAAAAGGGGAACCAATTCTCCAAATTGTTTCATAAATTAAAAAAACAAATTTTGAAGTAGACGATTCCCTTTTTTTTATAATCAAACTTTTTTCCCCCTCAAAAAATATTAGGGTTTGGAATCCGAAAAAAAGATTATTTTTATTTTGAATTCAAAGTCTTGAAAAATTTTTTTGAAAACAAAGAAATAAAAGATACATTTTTGGAAAAAGTGGTCATCTTCGATCCTATTGGAAAATTTGGGCCTTATACTTTGATAAAATGCCCAAAAAAAAAATATGGTGTTTAGGTTTTAGACTGGGACGAAATTGTACCAGATGAAATTGTTAAATCTTTAATGATTGGTGCGTCGACCTAAAGAAATTGAGTTTTTCGAATAACCCCATATTTTTTCGGTGCCTTACCTAAAGATATCATAATATTGAGTTCATCTATTCTCAGATGCGTCCATCAAAGCTTTGGAAATAGCCTATTTTCGTGTAGAGTTAAACATGGAAAAATCAACAGTTTTGTTGTTCTGGAAAAAAGGTCCTTTCGTTTCCCCCCGCCTTTTATGGGGGGGCCTTTGTCACAATTAAGGAAAAAAGAAAAAGGGGTTAAACAGTTTAGCAATATTTTTTTCCCTTATTTTTTGGTAAAAAAGGCCCCGGTTTGATAAAAAAGTTCGGGCACTTTCAAAAACCCCAGTGGGCCCCGCCCCGGGGAAAAAAATCCCGGTGACCTTATATCGCGTGGACTTTCAGTTGCAGTTTGAAAATAGGATTTTTTGGGGGCAAGGTCCAAGCTGGGTTTAAAAAAAGAAACTCATGGCCTAAATCCAGAAACGCATAAAAAACTTTTTACCGATCCAGAGACCGAAATTAGGGGAAAAAATTAGCTGTAAATACAGTCATGGAAAAATAAAAACAAGACTTAAAAAATTCATTAAAAAATTCCCCTTTTACCAAATTGATTAAATTCGCATTGTTTAAAATTTCTTAAAATTGAAAACAAAAATCTGATAGAAAAAGGATCCTGTGCATCCGAGCTACAAAAACCACCATGTGTTAATAAAATTGCACAGTTATCGGAGTTTTTTAAAAAAAAATGTCAAAGAAAAAACAATCTATTCCGCAAATAAAAAAATTTTATCACTGAATGTATTTTTATACAAACGAAATTTTTAGGTTTGGACGTTTGAAATTTTTAGAGCTTCAGAACCAAAACATCAAATACTTTACCAAAGTATCACTAACACAATTAATCATTCAACATTTTTCAAACAAAAATTTTTTAAATCAGGGTTCAAACAACACTTTTTTTGATCAGGCAATTTTTGGGTACCTTCCGGTCAAGATAGAGGGGAAGATTCATACAGAAGTGTTTGACGTGTTTTAAGACGAAAAATCAAACTATCAATAGATGATGGGGGACTTGCCCAAAGATAGAATTACACCGTCAAGACCCTTTTAAAAAGTAGGTTTAGATTTCGCCGGTCCCATATTAACCCAAAACCAATTTGAAGAGATCCAAAATAATAATAAAAACATACATCGCTATATTTATTTGCTTCAGTACTAAAGCTACCCCCTTTGAAGTTGTATCCGACCTTACGACAGAAGCTTTTTTGCTTGTTGAGAAGATTATTTCGAGGCGTCAAGACCATCCATTATTTGGATGTAATGCATCTAACTTTTTAAAAGGGGCTAGAAATATTTTGATGTCTATGCTCGAACTTTGCCAGTCAAATCCTGTACAGACCTTTTTTGCTGAAAGGGGAAATTTAGGGCATTTCAAACCCCCTGATCCTCACTTTAGGTTTTGGGGAACCAACATAAAATCCGAAAACAATATTGTTAAAAATGACCAATTCTCACACATTAAATTTTGAAGAATTAACCACACTCTAAATTCAAATTGAAAGCATTCTGAACTCGCCCGCTTACCTATTATCTGACCCCCAAAGATATAACCCTCACACCCGGACACTTTTAGTTGAGCCCCAATTTTGTCTTTTCCCGAACCTCATACTGCTCCAGACTTTTTTCTTTTTTCTAGGTGGGGTTGATTCAACGTCTTGAGATACTTTTTTCTCGTTGGAGTTCAAGTATTTAAACGAGCGCAACGCCGCACGAAGTGGACAAAGTGAAAGAAAATTTGAAGGTAGGAAACTAGTCCTCTTAAAAACCAAGCCAAATACCCATGAAATGGACCTTGAAGAGTCATCAAGATCCATCCTGGTGAGGACGAACTATCCCGCGTCGTCGATGCAAAAAAGCTGGAACCTTTACAGCCGTCACGAACTTACGCCACTCCTGGAGATGTTGGACTATCCCCAACGGGGGGGGGATGTTATCGGGCCAAAGACAAACTGTAACAAAAACAAACTTTTTTCAACACCAGTTGCCTGAACGCCACAACGTCTGAGAGAAAGCGCCACTACGTCAAGGAAGCTTTTCCCGCCAATGACTTCTTTTTTTAAACTTTTTTGATTCTCTTATGTAACGTCAGTTTGAGATTAGATTTGCTATGTGTTAGATCGTAGAGATAGTTGCTTGTAGATTAGTATCAGAAGTTTTTAAATTCTTTTAAATAATATAAACTAAACAGAAGTGTAATAATTTGGTTCGCCTGAATTATTAAAATTTAGAATTATTAGAATTACTTAGATTTTTTAATAGAATAAATCGATTAATTTTAATACTTAGATTTTCGACAAAGAACCACTGAACAACCGCACAGTATCATTATATGGTTGTATTGATGTATGTCTATTCTTCCTAATTTAGAATAGCCAATTGCAATAACATCATTTGGACGAAGATAGAAAAGAAGAGAGAAATTATTCTCAGTTGTGCTTAAACATTGAAAGAAATGTAGTCTAATGAAAATGCAGTCTTATGACATTTCCATCAAATGAAAAGTTAATAAAAAATTTTTTTAAAAAAAATAGAAAAAAGAGGGGTTAAGATTTTCTTCATTTTGTCTATATTACAAGTCAGTTATATTTAGCCGTTTACTACATAAATATTAAGCCATCTAAAACTTCAGTAGCTAACGGCTGTAGAAGATATTCTAGAAACGGGTTGGAATAATGGGGGGGGATGGAAGTCAGTTTAAATTTCACAGTTTTTTTAAAAATTTAATAACAAATTTTTGAAAGATTTCATGTTTCACAGTAAAAAAGTTAAAAAAATTGCGTGAAATGTAAATTACAATAATGATAATAATTCAACATAATCACACAATTCATACAACTAGGTGATATGCCAAACTTCAATTGGGAAAATTTTAATGTCCCAATTAAAGATACAAAACTATTTTTAATTATGTATAGGATGACACAAGGTATTTTTGTATTTTTAGCATAAAATAAATATATTTTATGATTTCAAAAATTATTTTGATAATTTCAATAGCACTCATCAAATTTTTTCTTTAATAAATGTTGATCGCAAAATAAATTTATCTTAACTTCATCTATATACAAGTATTAGGCAGAATAATAATTTAAGTGTTTTAAAAGCTGTAGACGCGTCTTGCAACCGGTTCCTATAGACAATGGGTAATTGCTGTTTTTCAAATTGCTTATTAATATCCCATGTGATCATAGTATAGTATTCTATGCTTTATTTCATAAAAAAATTACCTTAGCAAAATTCCACCCCTTAATTAATTTGCCCCTCAATGGATAAGACATTACTTGTTGCGCGGGACAAATTCGTGCTATGAGCGAAGATAATCATTTAATTTGAAAACCTAATCAGTTGCATGTTTATTACAAATGAATATAAGTTTGAAATTACGAGATAAGTATTTTATTTTTAATAGCCTTTCTTGTCCAAAATTGTGTGTATATCAAAACAGACTCTACTTCTAAAGTGTAGCGTTTCGTATGCATAATCTCATTTGTTTGAAGTCTATATTGTTTTAAAAATTAATTTTTATTAAAATAATCAGTGATATTTTCATGAAGATAATTAGCTGTCATTAAATTATGAGATAAACGGATAAAAACAACAATAATAATTTCATGAAAAAATACATTCTGAATACCTGGAAACATCAAGTATGCATAAAATGGATGGCATGAATATATGTATGCCAAAACTGATTCACTTGAATGTACTTAGAATGAAAAATGCCAGATCAAAGTACTTACATGCGTCTCACATTCATCAAAAAGAGATTATGACGTCCAAAGGTACTGTAAATCTCTTATGTGAACAACTGTTTAACTACATAAGAAAAGTATAGAGTATCCTCTGGAAAATAATAGATATCTCAAAATAAAAGATTAAAGTCCGAGAAAAAAAACATATAATTCAAACTGCTGTTGTCAAGATTCTGAATCAAATTTGGAGAAGATTTTTATTTTTGGCGCTTTCAATCTTCTAATGTAGACATAAGATTAAGTGAAATTACTTAACTGTATAATGGAAAAGCAACTAAAACCTTATTACCTATTTAATAAAAAAATATATGTAATTAGGTTTAAATGGAAATGCATTTATTTTTAATAAAAGTAAAAGTTTATAAAAAATAAAAGTTTTTATGCCTTGCAGGGCAACTGTATTGGATATACTTGATTGGTACTATGCGGCACCACTTTGTGACTTGCAGACAGTAGTGATTCATATCGGTTTGGACATTTCAAGACATACGAAGCATTGGGAAGCAGTACAAGCCCACGTTTTCAGCAATGTACGGATTTTGAGGAAGCCAAGTCAGAAGGTCAAACAAAGAAGGATGAAAATCATAAAATTCAATCATTTAATAATCCTGACTAACTACGGTACTCAATAAAGGAAATCATATGATTCTGAAAGCTTCCGGTTTTGTGTCCATTAATCGGAAATTGTTTATTTTATCCATTTTATGTAAAGGGCAATGATTAAATAATTATGTATTCTTATATACTTATAGATAAGTATATACGATTAAACTGTCAAAAAACCTAATTATTTAAAAATATTTAATATACATTTATATATATATATATATATATATATATAAGCTTATTCTTTACAAACAAGAGATAACATCCAACAATCACATTCTAAAAACACATAGACAGTGAAAAATCACACAATGAAGGACATAGAGTAACCAGAGTTAAAAAATTATAAAATGGATGCTGCAGTGTTATAGACTTTTGCTGACTTAGGACACTAAAATATAAAATAATTTATAAAAAATTTGGGGGTTGAACATGTTTTTGGCCCAAACCAACTTCCCTTTATGTAAATAACACTGACAAAATCAATGAAAATAATGGATAGGAATATCAATCCATTACAAGATAGAGGGTAACTTACCAAAAAATTGCACTAACAAATGCAAAGCCCGTGCTAAATCTGAGTGCAATAAATAAGTTTTTTCCCAGATTCTGGCCCCTAATGCAGATTTAAATCATGTGAAGGGGCTGAAATGTAGCACTTAACAAAAGTAAAAAAAGAATGGAAATAAAAATTAATAAGAGCTGCAAATTTAGTAAAACTTTAATAACTTTATATATATATATATATATATATATATATATATATTATACTTACTAGCTATTCAACGTTGTCAACGTTCAAGATAATTCGCTAAGTTGGCAAGCCTGAGTTGCTATGTGTCGTAAGCGCTGAATTGACAACAATGTGCTCCCTTTTACTTAATGTCACCAATACCTTTGAGTTAATATGTAAGTACCGTTTATATAATTTATATAGCTCCGTATACTATGTAAGGCTAGGATAACATGAGAGCCGTTTATTTTACTTAAAACTTTCTGAGCGATCATAAGGAGAAAGTTCGTACTCTTTCACAATTAATGCTTTTATTTTCCCGTAATCCCCTACTTGTCATTGCTAATATAAACGAAAATATTAGCAAATTTATTGCCAATTAACTGCATTAGAATTTTGGATTTTAATTCTTTTGCCACATTTTTGTACTTAAATGCTTTTTCTACTTAATCAACAAGGACATGTTTAATTTCTTCTTGTCGTGGGGCGTAGCATTATTTAAAACAGCTTTAAGGAGTTTACCTAATGAAGGAATACTTTTAACAATATAAGAAGTAGAATTTACACATTTCATTTGTTGCAGCGCGTCTTCATTTTTACGTTGCACAACTGTGGTCGCAGTGAAATCCAAGACAAATTCCTCATCTTTTATAAATTCTGATGATTTCAAAAGTATTTCGTGTTTAGTTCAGCGATTTCAAACGATTCATGTACTGTTTCACCGATTTCTTCTTGTGCAACCAGCAAGTCAACTTCTATAATATTTTTAAACACTATTGATCCTAAACAATGTTCAACGGAAAATCAAACTCTCACCTTTAGTAGATAATCCGTTGTGACCTCTGGTTCTCAAAGGAGAGTGGTAGCTTGATAACAAACTGAAATATTCTTATGACTACCACACATACACATAATATCTCATCCAATTTCCGACGTAAGAATAATCTTTATTATTATTAATATTAATATTTTTTATTGCTCTCCTCTTCTACTGTTCACTCGCTGAAATTGAGTAGAAGAGAGCTGCTTGATGATATTAAAAGAAACAATCACAATATTTCAAGAAAGAAAATAAAACTTTTCGTAAAAAAGCAAACACGAAACTTTTACTTAAAAAAAAATTACGCACCTAAAAATTTATCAATTCAAAACTAAGCATGAGTCACCTATTCGAGCATGATTTCTGAGTAAAGCCGAAAAAACGAGTAACGTAAATCACACGAACCTGACACTTCATTTAAGTTCACTCTTCAGCAAAACCCGCCTAAAGAAATTATCACTTCAAGAATATATCGATATTGATGCAGTGAGAGATTAATCATTCAAATCTTCCGTGTCAAAGGGAATAAAACAGATTGGAGAGGTAGTTTGCAGAGAAATGAACATAATGCTCTTTTCTTCCAAAAACTCAAAAATAATATATAAACAAGTAATATAAATAAAAATTAAGTCAATTCCTACTTAGATCAACAAAGAAAAATTTTATTTTAGCTACTTTTTATTAAATAGTTACAATGAATATAAATATGTATATACATATGACAGAATCCCAACATTAAGTGGTCATTAATTTTTATTCATTATCATTTAAGTATCGTATTATCATCCAAAACAATCGTGTATATAAAATTTCAGTTCAACTGAATGCTTTATAACGTAAGAAAAAACCTTTTCAAGTTTTGACCCAAGTCGCTAAAATGGTCTCTAAGTCGCCAAAAATGATGCCAACGTGGCTGTATTTGTAATTATTTGAATATTTAGTTTTAATTAATTAATTTTTTTTAATTAAAATTAAATTATTGTATTGTCATCCAAAATAATCATATATATAAAATTTCAGCTCAATTGAGCGCTTTAAAATGTATTTTATTAACGATTGAAAATTCCACCAAGATATATAAATAAAGAAATAAACAGAGAGTGTGAGCTAATAGTAGGAATTGAAAAAATCGTTTAAAAAATAAATATTAACAGAATAATTTCTGTATTTATATAAGGTGAATAATTCTAATCATTTTCCTCCTGAGACAAAATTATTTAAATGAACGTTATATCACATATGTATGGGTACGGGTCTGCTGTTTTAATTTCAGTACATGGTCTGTGTATTTTCTAGAGATAATATTTAAATATTCTTCAAAAGTTGTAGCTGGTTATCACACATATTTTCTTTAATTAATCTCTGGGGTGATCTATCTCCCTTTTATTACGATATTTGATATTAGAGTTGAGGATTTGTGTAGGATCTATGGCATATGCAAATGAGCGTCTCAATAAGATCAATAGAAGTATAGTGAAAGAGAAGGAACGCGTGGAATGAAGGTGAGGAAGGACGGACGAAAGGTAGAAGAAATGCTAAGAGATGCATTGACGTCTTCCTTATAGAAATATTATATAAGAGATTCAAAGCAGTATCCTTGTAAGGAGACTACTCTTATAAGATTTAAGATAAGTATATCTCGTGTATATATATATATACACGAGGTATACTTATCTTAAATATATATATATATATATATATAGGCTTATTCTCTACAAACAAGAGATAACATCCAGCAATCACATTCGAAAAACACATAGACAGTAGGAAAATCACACAATGAAGGACATATGAGTAACCGAGATTAAAAATTATAAAATGAATGCTGCAGTATTATAAACATTGCTGACTTAGGACAGCTAATATATAAAATAATTTATATAAAAGTGGGTTTGAACATGTTTTTTGGCCAGCCAACCTTCCCCCTTTATGTAAATTATACTGAGCAAAGACCTATTGAAAGTAATGGATAGGAATATCTAAATCCATTACAAGATAGAGGTAACTTACCTAAAAATTGTACTTAAAAATGCAGAGCCCGAGCTAAATCCGAGTGCAATAAACAAATTATTGCCCGATTAATTATATAATTACAATAAATAAGTTATATATATATAGAGAGAGAGAGAGAGAGAGACAGACAGAGACTTAAAATATAATTACTGAATATATACAAATTAAACACAATGCTCAAAAACAATGGAAGGATATTGAGGTCGTGGGTGAATCTAGCTGCTGGAGAATTATTTATATGTTTGATACATAATCGGCTGTCGTAGTAGGCTGTATGAGAAAGCACTGGCACATGTTTGGCAGAAAAAAATGTATTTTACTCACCCTTTGGGTACGAAAGAAAAAGAAAAGACGCCAGTGAGAAAAAACTAACAAAAAAGATATTTCCTTGAAAGAAAATCATTTTTATTGAAGAGTATTCATTTCTTCTTAAGTTCACATGCACTGAGAGCACGAAGTTAACATATCGCATCATAATTGGTCGGTGAGCATAAGGACCTGCAGCGTGGAGCAGTTTTCGGACAGTTTCTGTCTAAACCATGATGCCAGTAGCCGAGCAAAAAAGTGTTGTTTATGAAGAGTGGAATTCATATTTCGGGGTCTCCGAGACATTAATATTAAACACAATCTTCATTGAACGTTGCTGCACATCAATGACCTTGCCCTGATCTTTGGTCTGCATTTCTAGTCTTCAAAAAGAATTTTTAGATCGTGGAATTCACATTTTGTGAAACTCCAGTGGCTTGTACTACTTTGTCTCGTATGGGGCTAGCTAACAAAGATTCTAACTTCAAGCTTCTAATTCGGTTAAATGACTTCGTTGAGACATCGTACTTACCGAAGCAATGCACTTCCCGAATGCCGATTATTATTTTCTAATTTATCTTTCATTAAGTTCGAAGCCAAATTTCATTCGCTGTTGCTAAAGCATCATTTTTGACGTCAAACTGAGAAATTTATGTATTCCAAAATTTCGAAATGATAAAAATAAGCATTTGTAATCTCTTCTTCCATTTTATGAAAAAAAAAATACAGTTTTTGAATGTAAAATTTAAAATATTCTTCAATTGCTTTGAGCAGTGAATAAGAACAAGCAAAAGTATTTTATTGATATATAAGTAAGTTTTTCATCACAATGAAAATAAAAAATCTTTCTAATAACATGTTTTACTGCT
The DNA here is from genome assembly GCA_019973955.1 of Trichonephila inaurata madagascariensis. Lineage (NCBI taxonomy): Eukaryota > Metazoa > Arthropoda > Arachnida > Araneae > Nephilidae > Trichonephila > Trichonephila inaurata. The sequence continues at coordinate 3,898 of BMAV01020372.1, read as the reverse complement.
GCTGCTTTTATAAAATTTATCTTTTTTATACAAATGTTATACTGAAAATATTTGAATATGGGGATTCATATTTAATTTCAGAATAGCTGTGATATTATCTAAAAAGAATTCTTCCCTTGAAAACACTCAATATTCTATATATCAATTTATACATTATTGTGTTATTGCTTATATTTTCAAACTTATGTTGCGATGCAACCAAATCAGAACATTTTAATAATTGTAATTTTGTTCATAAAGATTTAACCCTTAGAATTGAATACAATTTTTTTTAAAAATGAATTATTGTTCTCCTTTTTAGCTAAATATTTATCTAATAAAAAAAATAGATAAGAACACTTCATGTATTTTATAAAGGTTCACATAAGATGATGATTGGATTCTAACAAAAGTAAAATTTGTTGCATAACAAATATTTAATACAACATAAAACACACAAAATTTAATAATACCATTATAAGTATTTACTGGATTGTTACCGTATGAAAATAGAAAATATATTGAAGTTTTCCAAATATTACTCGTAAAAAGTACATTGAAATTTAATCACACAAAACAGCCGAAGTTCTAAGATATATAATAATTAATGAAATATTTTTAGTTATAAATGCTTCTTCATCTCCCTTCGAGTTTTCATAAATATTTTAATTTAAGTGTACCTAATTGCAGAAATAACTCAAAGATCGAATGGGATACAATGAATATCTTCAGTTTTATTCCTGGGAAGAAACGTATGAAGATAAGTATTGGCGACCGCCCTAAATTTTGAGCCCCGATCAAGCGTAGATGTCTATACTTGAGTTAGCATCAAACTCTTTAATAAAAACATTATATACAATTAGATGTCAAAGCCTTTTTATGAATTTGTCATTCTGCGCTTATGGATTACTCTATTACTGATTATACGATAGTAAAGACAGAACGCTATATTGATGTATACATTTTCCATCGGAAAAAATGACGATTGTACACAGAGTCATAAAACTTAAAATTATCAACATGAACTTTTTAATTTGAAACAATGTTTGATATAAATTCATAAGATACTAATGACTTATAGATTTGTGGAAAATAGTAATAATTGATTAATTTAAGAAAGATGCAGTGAAATTATACCCCGAAATCAAATTTATTTTTCATGGTGACATTTCTTGATGAAGGAATGAATCACATAAATAAATACAAAAAATAAAGATGCAATAATGTCCATTAAGAAGGAAGCAAATAATATATAATTAAATAATTATCTTTCATTTTTTATAACTAATAAGATAATGTGAAGAAAAGCTTGCGGATTTTACATGTCTTAAAAGTTTATCTGCATGAAACGAGTTTTTAGCAATTGCGGAGAGTTTCTATTGAGTCTGAAAAGAATTAATGAAACGTTCCGTAACGAACTAATTTTTAGAAGTTTTTTTTAGTACGTTAAGGCAATTTCTACTTTTTTTTCCATTTTTGCGAGAGGTGTTTAATGGGTGAGCAACTTTTGGTTAAAGAATATCACTAAAACAAAAACAAAAATAAAAACCTCTATACATGGTCTTACAACTAATTTCTTTTGAACTCACAGTTTCTTTTTTTTTCTCAATACATATTGTTACGTTTTTAAAAAGGGTTTTTTAAATATAGAAAGGACCCCGTTTTAAACAAGCAGGTTCTTTCAAAGTAAATTAAAACTATTTTTAAACTGAAAAAAAAATTTCCTTAAAATTTTTAACAAAAAAAATGCACAGATTCAAAGTTAAATTAAACACGAAAAAACCAAAATCAATTACTTAATTCAAATTTTGAGCTTTACTCTACTGAAAAGGGACTTTTAAAAGGGCTACTTTAAAAACTTTTTAGTGACATTTCAAATATTCGTGACAGCCTTCTATATCTGTCTGGACATTTATTTTTGTCACTAAATTTGGTATCTTGGTGACATTTAATGATTATACTTATCATAAAATATGTTGCCAAAGTAACCATACCCATTCAGTATTATTTACAGGGGTATATTCTGTCATTTAGTGCAAACCTTTTTTCGGACTCAATATATATTGAACTGAGAAGAGAATAAAGTCAGAACTCTCTGTAACCGGTTAGTAAATAATTGTTACGAAACGTTACTTCTATTTTTGTGTGTGTGTGTGTCCCTTGGAAAATATTTTCTATTATACAAATTTCATTTACGTGATACTCAAACAAAATTTTAAAACAAGAATTTTTTTTACTGTTTTAAAGATAGAGAATTAAATCATTTTTAAATTTCTTATATTACTCAAGGATAAAAAGGAGCATTATTAAAAAGGTTTTCTTTCATTAACTCTCATAAAATTCATTTTTAATTCTAATGTCATACTTAATCCCATCAAAAAACTAAAATACCACAGTCTTTTAATGATAGAATCGCAGCTGAAAATAAAAACTCAACTAATCTTATTTTTTTATCGTTTTAAAAAATGAATAAATATTTTTTTATAAAATAAATGCTTTTTTTCATCAGGAAAAATTACATTCACCGTAATATACGGCGTATAACGCTCACTTTTAATACAAAGAATAAGATCAAAATTTACGGGTGCGCCTTATAAGCCGGGTAAAAAAATAAGAGCTTTAAAAGTAGAAAAAAAATATGAGCATAGAAAAAAGATTAGATTTCTACATATAGTGAAATTCTGTTTCTTTAAGGAAATGGCTTTTCTTGTTAACTTAAAGGGTTGTAGTTCTAGAACTATACAATTATTTGTAAGGCTTGGAATACTATCTCTAATAAATGACTTCAAAATATAAGAACATAGCGCAAATATATTTCACGTTTCCTCGTAAGAAAAATAGGGGGTGCGTTATACGGCGAATAATACCTAAAAACTAAACTGCGTGTTTTACAGTGGTGCGTGTTATACTCTGGATTTTACGGTATGTTAATTATTTACAGATATAGCTTAATTAGGATAGTAAAAAGAAAGGAGGTAAATGACTGAATGTAAGAAGTCACAAAACATCTAATTATAAATAATATATAACTTTGTTCAGGAAGATTAGCTCTACAGAACAAATTTACCAGAAAAAATAGATTCCGCTTCAATAATGGTTTTTACAGGTAATAAGAACAAAGTAATGAGATTGAGAAAAATAAAAACCAATGACCTACATCATAAAAATAATGTGATAAAAAGAGAATTTTGCATCGTCTCTCTATTTATTTTCAACATATAAAAAAGGGCTTAATTTAAATAAATTGCTCAACTCTAACTGTTTTTTTTATTTCTTTTGGTACATAAAAGTATTGGTGACGAAATAAATATTAATCTTTTTCAATATAAATTAATCAAACGGGAGATAATGAATTTACTTGAATTTATCAAAAGAATAAATCAGGTGTATTATTTTTAAAATATATATATATTGTAGGATTCATGATAAAGGGAAGAGAGCACCTCAATTGGTCCGAAGGCCTGGGGCTGCTAAAGGGAGAAGACTGACCTGTTTTAGCTAAGCATAATGGTCTGACCTTCACCCTTGGGGTGATCCTACAAGGAGAAAATTCTCCCTAGGTTCTTCACCCATACCATCCAGTCACAATTCTCCACCACTTTGAGACAACAGACAGGACTTCGAAGGGACCAGAAAAAACCTAGGAAATACCAGACTGCCTTCTCGCACTTTGTGAGTGATCATATACCATTGACCCTATGGGCATGTCATAAAATTACATGCAAAATTTAATACTTATCTTAAAAATAATCGGTTTATATATAATTAAAATCAATTTTCTGCTTTCTTCAAAATATATTATCATTGAACCAATACATTATTATTCCAGTAGGGGTGCAATGAAAAATTTTGATTGAGAATTGGGTCGCAAAAATAAGTTTGAGAAAACGTTAAAAAAATAAATAATATTAAAAACCGA
>BMAV01020371.1:104951-119998 GCA_019973955.1 Trichonephila inaurata madagascariensis | reverse complement strand
AATCTTATCTTTTAATTTTGTATATTTTATTAATAAGATCAATTTTTTATTTCAATACATACAATGAAATAGCTCAATTTTGCAATCACGCAGTTTACATGACATTGAGAATACATTGAGTACTTTAAAAATCTCAAAAAGAATTATATTATAATTTTTAATATAGTTCTTTCTATATATGGAATAAGATTAATTTAAATCAAAAAGAAATTCTGAAGAGTAAAAAAATTGACATAAAAGTGGTTTACAGTGTTTTTCAGTCCAAATTATTTAAAAAATAATGCGATAATGTTCGGCAAAAACACAATTCGAATTACCAAATCCAACCCATTTTATCCCACTGTTCTATCTAGAGGACAGCTGAAAAATATCATGTAGAAATAATTATATTTATGTTGCGAATATTTTTACAATTGGAAATGTAGAGATATGTGTTAGCTTCTTCTAGCGTAGGGATGGTGAACCACTGGTACACGTGCCATTGATGGCACGCGATACAATATTTTGGACACGCCACCGATCAAAACGGTTTGCATTTTATTTCAAAATTTCAGTATGAAGTATTACGAACAAACGCGAGTAATCGGTTGCAGTTTTCAACGAGATTTTCTCAGTTCAAAGAATTGTTGGAAACGTTCAAGTTTTTTTTTATGTACCCTGATGTGATTTTATTTAATAAACTGAACTTGTCCCAATTCAATTGGTTGGAAATTGAAAATTTTGAAATGCAACTAATTAATTTCCTGTCTAGTTTAATATGGATTCAAAAATTTGTTGAAAAAAGGAAAAAGTTGGGATTGATTGAAACAGAAAGATTAACAAGCAATATAAGTAAAAATGCCAATAATGAAATTTCGGAAACATGGAATTCGATTCCAGACACATTTAACTGTTTGAAGAAGCTGGGTCATGCTATTTTAACCATATTTGCATCTACCCACGCCTGCGAGTTATTATTTTCAAAGATGAATAGCATTAAAATCTCGCTTAGAAACTGAATGACAAATGACTCCAAATCATCATGAAGTTTGCTAAAAGTAACATCTTACAATCCTAATATAAGTTATTTTTTATCTAATCATCAGCAGCAGAAATCACACTAATATTACTTTAATTTGAATTAAACGTATAACTAAAATATTTTTTTTCGAAATAAATAGAGTTTTGAGTTGTTAGTACTTATTTTTATTATTTTCCGAATAATCACAAGTCAAAATTATTTGACGGCACGTCTATACCTCTTTAAACATTCCTTTGGATAAAAGGGCACGTTGATCCATAAAGGTTCGCCACCCCTGTTCTAGCGTGTGAGTTATGTCTTTCTCCCCCTCCCCCTTCCTCTTGACTTTTTGCATATCCATCGCATTTGTGGGCATGAATTGTATCATCTCTTTGCGGTTGCAGAATTCTTTTTCAGTTTACTTTGGACACTTGGTGGAACATTTTTTATCTGATAGTACTCCTTTGTTATAATCTTGGTGATTAATTAGAGCTATATTGTTCTTAAGTAGTTTTTAGAGCATTATTTTTTGACTGTCCTCTAAATAGGACAGTGGGACGATACACATGCAGTTGACACGCTCTTTCTTTATAACTAAAAGTAAAAAAAATAATAATAATTTCACTTCTAATGTTTAACCCCTGTTAAGTTATGTCAGAGCAAAGGTTTTTGAAGAAAGAGGCAGTATTAGATTTATTAAACAGTTTAGATTCAGATAAGAGTGACGTTGAAATTGCTGTATTATCACCAGATATCAATGAACTAAGTGACGAAAATGAAGGGGGTGAGAATGAAATAAATACTGGTAAGATTACTGAAAACGACGTTTTTGGGTGTCTGGAGGTTAGAACTTGAAATAATTTCCAGCCTGAACAAAACCTTAGTATTCCGATAAGAAAGAACAGAAAAAAGCTAAGACATCAGTCATCTTGGATAAAGAATAAATCACCACAATATACAAAACGAGAACCACAGGCTGAATCAATTACAAATGACTTGCTCAAGCATATGGACACTGCATTGAAAGTAAAACTCCATCAGAGCATTTTGAGTAGTTTTATTCCAGTGAAGTTTATGATCTCATACCAAAAAAAAAAAAAAAAAAAAAGAAACGAGCCTTACAGTAGTCGCATATGATGAGTAACATCTGACATATCGTGGTAAATACGCAATAGTAACTTAAATCCTGAAAAAAATAAATCAAGTATGATTCGACATAATTTTCTGTCGAATAATTATATCTTTACTGAAATTTTTATTTATTTAACATAAGGAGTAATGTAATTTTTTATCAAAAATGTTTATTTTTGTTCCATTTGGGGAAGAGTGGATACAATAGACTTGAAAATGAACAAACAGGGATTTCGGTGGCCATATACATTTCTCCGAATCAAACGGTTTAAAAAATTAAAGATTTCCTGCATTTTGTTCTTTTACCATATACTGAGAGAAGATGTGTGTGTGTTTCTGCTCTTTTAAAAACAAACTATCACTCGTTTCCCATGATTTTGAGCGTGATTGAATCGAATGTGATTGAATTGAGTGAGATTAAATTGAGTTTTGAATCGAGTATGATTGGAAATACTTTTCTATCGAATAATTATATCTTTAATGACAATTTTATTTAGGAGTAACGCAATTTTTAATCAAAAGTATTTATTCTTGTTCAATTTGGGGAAGAATGAATACAATAGACTTATAATAAGTAAAATATGACACATACTTGTCATTTCAAAGTATTTAAAAACCGTTGAAAAACAGCGTCAATAACATTACCACTGTTAGTTGTCGAAATATTTCGATTTGTATTCATTTCGAGCTTCCGTTAATCAGTCAAAAAAGCTATGAGTGGCTCAACTTCTGGCAAACTGAAATCACCACTCAAAATCATGGGAAACAAGTGATAGTTTGTTTTAAAAATAGCAGAACCACATCTTTTCTCCCTCTCTCTCTCCCTTCGGTATATGGTAAAAGTACAAAATGCAGGAAATCTTTAATTTTTTGAACCGTTTGATTCTGAGAAATGTATACGGCCACCGAAAACACTGTTTCTCCATTTTCAAATAATTTTAGTCTGCCACACATATGCCCCCAATACGAGTTGTTCTGTTTGCTATTAATGGCGACAAGAATTAACCTCAAAGTATGAAAAAAGATACGCACTAAAATATTTATTCGAATAATTCCATATTACTTACTCGTATATTCTTAAGAATGCTGAACTTTTTCAGACACTTAACCGTAAATATAATTATTAATATAGTTTACACATATAAATTAACCTCAGATTTCTTACACTACGAGTCCTGAGACTTTCACAATTGAGCGTAAGTTGAATTTATCCTAAATAAGAATTCCAATCTTTTGAAATGCTAAATTTAACAATATAAAAAAAAACTACATGCTAGAGTTGGACCTCGAAGCGAGGGTAGCGAAGAGACCCATCACGCAGCCTCATTGGTCAAATCAAATAGCGCGCGCTTACGTCACTTCCTGTTACCCACATCCGTCCCTTTCGACGAAATCACTCCAACAAAATTCGGCAATCGAGAGGAAAGATGTTACACATCAAAATCTGTGCGATATGCAAAAGATGTAAAAATCAAACACGATTTCTTGATCACTGCTGTGAACGCCATTACTGGCAGATGCTGAATACCTTGGCTTTACCCTGGTGAAAAATGACACTTCACGAAATCTTTTGCAAAAGTTGTAAAATTTACACTTTGAGAACAATGGAACTATAAGTCAGCATGCCTAGGATTGATCCTTCAAAGCAAAACCTTTGTTTGCCATACTTAATAATCAATTTATGAAATTTGGAGACGAGTAAGAGGACACAATGATAAAGTTAATATGAAGAAGCGAACTTGATAAATTCTTACAGCAAACATATGGGTGATGTGGATCACCACGACTGTTTGGTTGAACTTTATTCCATTAAAGTTCGTGGGATCAAAAAGTTACTGGCTACTTTACATACGTTCACTGGATATGGCTATGGTAAACGTATGAATAATTCACGAAACTCTCAACAAAGATGAAGATCTAAACTTGAAGGAGTTCCGAAGAGCTGTAACTATAGTATATCTAAAAGAACTGTGATAAAAACAAGAAGTAGACGTAAGATCTCAACTGTCCCTTCTGATGCAAAATAAGACATCTATACAGATAGTAATGTAAAATCTTTGCCAATGAGAAAGCTGCAAACGGAAACCAAAAACATACTGTAGCATATGTGACAAAACACTTTGTCAGGATTGTTTTTAACCTATCTACCAAGATTAGAGTGAAATTCAACAGAAAAGTGAACTGTCTTGTAAAAATTAAAGTATTATTCAAATAAAGTAAAAATTTTTGTGCTCAGAAATCTTCATCATTGAAGAAACACTAAAACATGTTAGTGCGAATTTTATTCCCTTTATCCTAGTGTCCTATTTAGAGGACGGGTCAGATTTCTTATGTAAAGTATAAAAAATTCTCAAATTTTGTTATATTTAGTTTATTTGGGTTTAATTAACTTCAGAAAATATGATTATTCTCAGATTTGAACAAAATAAATGAATTGGGAATATGAACGGGTTAATATGGATAAAAAGTCATGGATATATAGTGTATGCCATTGGTCAAGAATGTCAAACTGAAGCCCTTTCTCCGTAGTTTTGCTGGAGTCTTTTTTGAGTAATATAATGCATATTATTTACTTTTAAATCTCAAATCCTTCAATCTTCGAATTTAAAACCATTTGTACATTTAAAAGCACAGAATTGCAACAGTTATATAAGGATTTGATTATCGTGCAAGGTTACATGTCCACATTGGTAAATCACTCATCATTTTTAAGTATCTTTCAGAATATAGGTTTAGTTTTATTATCAAAAGAGGGGAAGACTCGTAAATATTCAGTTTTTGACAAAATCCTTGAAACACTTGAATTCTTCTCTTAATACTTAATATCCCGTGATAAATTCGTCTTCTGAACTTGACTATAATGACAAACATAGCTTTGTTTTCCCACTTTCTTATAAAATTTATAGGCTAAGATGTAAGAATTATATCATATATTTTTATTTTATAACTGCGTTGATAAAGGTTAATTGCAACATTTCCACCATTATTAGATTAAATAATAAAATCAATAGCATTAAAAATGGTTTCAAAAAACTTCATTTTTATTACATAAAACAATTTGGAAATAGCATTCAATTAAAAAATCTGTATGGTCTTCATCCACATTAACCTACATTAAATTATTTTTTTTAAAAAAACAGCATTATGTGAACAGGAAAGGAAACAGAAACAAAAAATGAAAACAGGAAAGGAATTCAGAAAGTAGAAGCACAAATCAATGAGCAATATAAGTCATATTTTTTTCAAAATTTTATTTGTAACCTACAGTGATAACAACGTGAGCTCAGTAGGTTGTACCAGTAAAATTACTGCAAATGGCGATGCATGAATCAGTACATCTTAGTATAAAGTCGATGGAAGCATGAATGGTCTCCCGAAGAATGATCTTCACATTGACAAAAAACAGTTCATTTTCTTAACGTCTAATTGGAATGACAATCACGTCCTGATACTGTGAGAAATCCGGGTAGAATTGATAGCCACAAAAGCACCTGTACATCTTTCTGAACACATTAGTTGACACATGCAGTCGGTGGTTGTGCTTTATTTTTCTGGCAAAGTTTATTGGACCCTTCCTCAAAAAAAAAAATCAGTGTCACTGGCCACAGCACCACGATTCCCGTAATACTTCCGATGACACAAACCAGAAGTGAGCTGCTATCATATGCGATGGTCAAACCATGATACTAAATTATCGCACAGTGGAACAACGTTCCACTAAAGCGACCGGATTACACTAATCACTACGTCTACTTTACACTCGTACTCAGTGACTATCATTTGAAAACCCAAAGCGTGGCTCGTCTGTTATCACGATATCGTGCCCCATTCCATCATACATGTCTCTCTACAATAACATCAATGCAAACAGAGTTGTTCGGGTTGTAAGGTCAATTACATTCTTCTTAACAGACACCATGAGAACAAACCACTTGCAATCAATTAACGCTGCGTTTTTCAAACTGTGCCCCCCCCCCTAGGGAGCATGATATCTCTAGGAGGGGGCGCGAGCCTATTGAAAAATCGAAAACAAAATATTATTTAAAAAAATTATTAATTTACTGAAAATAAACAAAAAAAATGCATTCTGACATAATAAGAAATAAATACACATTTACACTGATATAATATACTGATAAATGTATTAGTACTGCACACTATATTTTACCATTGATTTAGGAATACTAAGTTAAGAATGAATTTAATAATTACTATTGACCCCATGGGCTTGTCATAAATAAAATTATATACAAAAATTAACACTTCTCTGAATAATTCGAACGGCTTATAATTAATCCCATTATACTGCTGATTAAAAAATACTTGATTCACTCTCCAACGCTACCATTTTACACACAAGCATATGTATGTGATGTATTGGAGGGGGAGGGGAGAAAAGAAATAAATAAGCAAATCCTCTGAAATAAGTAAATCCTTTGCAAACACAGTCAAGGCCTTTTTGTTGCATCCCAAAGACTACGGAATAATTTTATGAATGGCAGTGCACAGAAAAGATCGTACTTCGGAAAGACGTAAATATACGTCCTGGAAAATTAACGGTCAGGCTGAGCGAGACGTTTCTATACGCTGAAGGTGCTTGAGAAGTTCAAGTCGTATTGTAGCCTTAGCCTTAGCATCAAAGTATAGTATAATTGAATTCAATACATTGTAATTTAATGGAAGGGAGGCGTGATGAAAATTATGATTGAACATTGGGTCGCAAATACTGAAAGTTTGAGAAGCACTGAATTAACGAATAGATTCTTCTCGACATGTGAAAATTTCTTACACAAGCTGCAAAATGGCAGCAAAGGTAACTTTCGAAGTCACCACCATTTATTGGTGGATGCGTTGAGCCACGCCTAATGATGTCTCTCTAGGGCAGTGGTTTTCAAACTGTGCTCCGCGGAGCCCCGAGGTTCCCCAAGTCAAACCCAATGGATCACACATGCTAAGAAAAACGAAAAGAAAACAATAAGAGTATGCAAGCAATGAAGATTCCCGTTCTGTGTTGTGTTGTTAGTATGACCACGTGCATCTAAAGCGGAATTATCACAACGCAGGTCGCACGTTCTACATGGGAGAAAGAGAAATTTTTTTAAGCAATGAAGCCATTTTTAAGCCAGATTTGTTATTTGCATATTTAAATTCTAGAGCCATTATAAGAGATACATTATGGTAGAGATACGCCTCAACAAGTGATAAGAAATAAATCATTTTGTGACATGTTCAAGGGCAAATAGATACAATAGGGGAAATTAACCCTTTACTTTTTTAAGAACAAGCTATATTGATAAACTTGTAGTCATTTGATTTTCTATTTACTAATTTTCTGGATTTCTACAGATAAGACAAAAATCGGCGAACCGTTATTCCGTGTTTGAACAGCAAAAGGGTTAACTATATCTCCAAATTCATTTCTAGGTCCTTAAAACTTAATGCACATGTATTTTATTTATTGTATACGATAAAATAAAAAATAATTTTATTGTATTTGCTTTTGTTACATTTTATACACGCAAATATACATGATTACTCTTTTATTATCCTAGAATATTTTTATTTTGGTTAGCATGCTTAAGAGTGTGTTTTCTTACCTTGAATGCATCATAATCGTCAAAAAATTTGGGATTAGATTTGTTATTCAAAGAAAAACACTTGATTCTCATATAGATAAACACTTCTTCAGTCGCTTATAAATAGTAGTTCTTTTAAAATGCAAAGCATTAATGAGCTTTTATTGATTATTTATCATTAAATAATAACAAGTAACACACAATAGCTCTGGCCAAAATTTATGAACAATATAGTTATATTGCTTATGATTATTTTGCTTTTTGAAGTTAGTAATCAATGTGTGAACAAATTTATAAATTTTAAATATTCGATTTATAATACTTCAAAGTATTAGAGAATTTTCAAATAAAATGTGTTATTTTTCCTAGAGTAAGTACCGTAAAATCCGGTGTACAACCCGCACATATACATTCAAGCTCCATTTTTTTTAATGTTAAGATATATTAGCCGTATAACGCACAGTCCCTTTTTTACGAAGAAATCTGAAGTATGCTCTTATGTTTTGAAGTCAATTATTCGAGGTATTAACCCAAGCTTTTGCAAAAATAGTATATTTCTAGAGCTACAACAAGTACATAAGGAATATTATTTCTTTTAAATAAACTGTATTTCGGTATATGTAGACTTCATCTCTTCTTCTTCTTATTTTTAAAGGTATCATTTTTATACCCGGCGTAATATGCGCGCCCGCAAATTTCGATCTTATTTTTTATGTTAAAAGAGCGCGTTGTGCGCTGGACTTCACGATATATATTTTTTTTTCCTTTTCAACGAATAAAATACTAAACTTGAAATAACAAGTTAACTTTCTTTCGAACCAATTATAGGACTTTGAAGACAGTGTTTATTGTATCAGAGTAAATTTGAAATAATTGCGCGAATTGTGTTTTTGCCTACTACACATTTGTTTATTAATACGCGATGGATTTTTATACAGTACTTAAAAAAAAAAAACTATACGATCTTTCACAGAAACAATTTGGAAGAATATTGAAAATAATCTAATAATAAATGATGTGTTATAAAACTAAAGAATTTTTTTCAAATTAATCAAAATCTAGAATAACATTCTGTAGACAACTAATAAAAATTAATTATAGCACGTAGTGTAAAAATAATATAACTTGAGTTAATAAATTAATTTCAACTCTATTTGAAATATTTTATTGAAAATGCTCAAGGAAAAAAAATTATTTTAATCTAAAAAATAAAAAAAAAATTTTTGCATTAAATTTGATAGAGAGAGTTTTAACTTTAAGTAAAATATTATAATGAACTTATTTAATTTAAAAAATTTTATTAATAAATTCCAGCTAAGATTTCTTTATTGAAGAATAAAAATTAACACTGGGGATTGTTAATGTTATTTTTGGCACCTAAATTGTGATGAATGGAGTTTTGAGCTCCATAGCACAATTTTTTTTGGAAATAACCGCAACCATGATTTTATTTCATTGCAAAAGACAGATGAAATTTGTACTGTGCTGCCATCTGCTGAACTGATTGGTAGATATTTATTGTAAAAGATATTGTCCAATCATTAACGAACAAAATACGATTAGTGGTGCTATCTAGTGAGTAAATATACATTCATAAGTATCGCATAAATAAAATATTATCAGGATGATATACATCTATTAGTTTATACTCTATAATTATTTTAAAAATTAAACTAATCACATTTCAGTTTTCTTATTTTTCAAACGTCTGTTTTTTTAGATTGTATAAAGGATGATAAATAATTAACACCTTGGAAATCTTGTAATTATTATCATCAATAGTAATGCATCATCAGAATGATAAAAATGTTAAAAGCTAGTAACTATTTCAAAGGAAGAATTCATACATTCATTTTAACATTGGTAGAAAGACAAATGTCTATACTGAGATAACATTTTAATTTTATATATATAAGTACAATATTCAGTCTGTATTATAATATAAATTTATTACAACACAGGGAAAGAGGGCTTTATAGAAATACTGAAACATTGCTGTTATATATATATATATATTATTTTTTATGGAAATTATATTTAGAGCTTTCTTAAAAATATTATTCTTGAATCTTCATTTGTTTATATATGATCTCTGAACATTTTATACCTTTAAGAAAGTGTATTTTCAAATAATTATATAGAATTCTGTGTTACTACTAATTTGAAATAAAATTTTATGTTAAGGCTGATCGTAATGACAGAAAACCTTTTCAGTATTGTAGAAATAAAAATTTGCAGCAATGGACACAAGTATATTTAGTACCTTGACAGAAATACCCAAGCAATGTAACACAAATATGTATTGCACCTGTGGAAGGTTCATTAGACGTCCAGTGCAACCCGAGCTGTAGCTTTTTTCAGGAACGAAAATCTGTCATATACAGTCGGATCGCTATATAACGAAGTCGCTAAATCCTGGAAAAAAGTTCGTTATATGCAAAATTCATTACATAGAGCTTCATCTTTTAATATACTTTATATAAACCACATAAAACAAATTTTAAATTCATAAACACTATATATTAAAAAAAGTAGTTATTCATACCTATTCACATCAATACATGTTTATTTTATATATCTTACCCATCAAAAAAGAAAGAAAGAAAGAAAAAATGCAAGAAAAACAAGAAAAAAAATGTCGAAGAATTCCCTGTATTTTCAATATTAAGAAAATAATTTTTTCTTAAATTAATACATTTTAAGAATATTTTACAATTTAAAGCATACAAGTAATATTAAACATACATTATTTTATAATTAAACACGGGGACAAAGGCCAACTCCACTGAGGGTGAAAGAGGATATCGAAGATGTGTGATATGGTTGCTCTTTGATGACCATATCTTTGATTGTCAGCGTGAATTAGAGGTGTGGGATTTTCAAAATGATCAGATATTTTAAAATTCTTAATATGACTTAATTAAGAATATAACTTAAACTTCTAATAATTTAGATAAATTTATACAAGTGAGAATCTAATAAACCAAACACACAGCGATAGTTAAACCGAATCACGTAATTTAGACCACTTTATCTAAATAATTATATTATTTGCCTACTCTCAATTCTGATAATATTACAAGTCCTAATATCAAATAATCAGTCCTACCTTAATTCAAGCTAAGATTCTATCACGGTACTGAGATGTCCGGGCGCACGTGCAATGGTATGCACCTTGTATCAATGGCTGAATATCCCGGTAACTTTATGATAGGCCGTCAATTCACACTCCTATCTCATCCAAACATAACTTTCCCTAAATTGCCATACTGCTTACTGAAACTTCTGTTCTTTTAAAAGCTATCTTATTTGCATTTCATGATCGTATTTTACTTCTTGGATTTTGGTTGGAAAAGATTTTCCATTAATCTTGGCCGTCAAAGAACCCAGAGGTTATGTTACAGAAAAGACGTGTGAGCCCGTCACAGATGTTTCTATTGAACTGGGCAATGGGGATTAAAGGTTACACTTTTCTTGGATGAAACGTCCAGAACTCTATTGCTCTCGGCGAGTTAGGATCTAATAAAACCAGTTCAAGATTTATGACCGCCATAAAATGCGTTACAGAGAGAATAACTTGAAATTTTTTTCAGAAATACTTTTAAAATAGGAGAATAAAAATTGAATCAAAAAAGAAAAAGTTCGTTATATAAAAAATACACTTCGTTATAGAGAGGTTATTTTACGAAAAAAATCGTGAAATGTTCAAGGTTCCAGGAAAAAGTTCGCTATATAGAAAAATTTGCAATTTAGAGGTTCGTTACATAGAGGTTCGATTGCACTTCCATGCGAACATTTCCTCTCTCATCATTAATCCGTAAATGACATCCTTCGCACGCAGGAAAAATTCAGATATTCGCATTAGGATTTCCCCATGCATACATTAAGCCACGCCCATCAAGCTTCATTTGTTTACTCACGAAACATTTTTTTTTTTAACCGGTTGCTGATGTCTTCAATATTAGTATATTGACAAGGGATGTTCAATCTTTTTCATCCCCATCGAATACTCTAAATGAACGTTCCAATGACACAATTATTATTGTGGTTGCCAGAAGGAAGGTATTAACTTTTATTTGTTTATGAACGCAAATAAATTTCACTCCCACAACTGAAAATTGAAACAAAATAATTTGTTAGTATTATTTTGTTTCAATAGTTGTTTTTTCAATAGTAGATTCATTAGTAGACACACTTTAAAAAGTAGTTTCTTAAAAATATCTGTTTATTTTTTGGTTCATTAAAATGTAATATTTGTTGATAGATTTGTACTTGATACTTTAATTTCTTTTCTTCTTTACATGATCAAGAAGTACATTGGTCAAACACACTCCTAAATTTTTTGCCGAGGGATCCAATTACAATCGCTTTTTTCAATTCCTACTATTAGTTTACTCTCTCCTTATATATATATATATGTTGTGACCCTTATTTGTAAGTATATATCTATCTTGTTCAAATTTTCAATCGTTAATAAAATAATTTTTATTCATCCACTGAAGTTCAAATACATTTTTTTAAACTTGTAGAGGATGACACTTGACGCTGATACAGTTTTTTCATATATTAATACATTATTTAAATTTAGTCAACTAAAATAGAATTTTTCTTTGTTGACCTAAGTAGGAATGGACTTTTATAAAAAAAATTATAGTACTTGTTATTACTGTATATTGCAGAAAAGCTCAGTGTACACAATTTTATCACTATACTTATAAATTTGTCCTATTTTTACTTTGTTTTTGTAACATTTACATATCTTGTTTTATGAAGCAATAAAATAATAACATATAACCTCTGTTGACGAATATTTTTCATTGAGATATTTTTCACTTTTTTTTTTTATTTCTCCAAATTCTCTCTTCTGCTTTAGCATAATAGTTTTATTAAATCAAAAATGATTTTATACGTAACTTTTAATAAATTTCTCGTTACACATCCACAGTCTATTTATTAATTAAAAGTTTCCTAGATCATGAATTAAGGACTTTAAAAAAAGATTTGCATGAAATTACAGAATCCTTTTTTAAGACGAAATTTTATAATTGGTTTACCAATAATTCCCTCCTAAGCCCTCAGCTTTGCCCCTCTAGACAACTTTTCCTTCTTGAGTAAAAATTCTAAATTATTCATCAAGTTAAATATGATTTCAAAAGAATGGAATTTCTACACATTGAAAAAAAATATTAAATATGATATGACAATCCTATTAACATTCTAAAATTAGCTTTCCTGAAGGTTTAAACTATTCGTTGAAAACAAGGGTACTCATGATTAATTAAAATAGTTTGAAAAAATAAAATAATGCGCGTGTGCGTAAAAAGAATGATTTTTGTTTTTTGTGCACTTTCCTCAGTACACTTGGATTCACCTTTTATTTTCTTAATTATGTATGCATATCAAAAATTAAATAGCCCGAGGATTGCAGAAGAGAATCTTTTGAATAATTTTACTTTTTCTATATTTTTATTCTATTTATATATTGTGAAGCAATTTGAAACCTTACCTACTTCGGCTTTCAGTAATGTGATACAATAAAGTTATTCATAGGACATTACTAAATTGAAATTCGTGAATTGTTTTGAGAAAAATATGTTGTACAAAAACACTTAATTTTAATAAAAAGAGAAAAAGATCCAAATCACTTTTGGAAGTGGAAATTTTTAAATTGATGACTTATGTATGCATTATTTCAAACAGGGTTTTTAATAATTAATTTATGTTTATAAAAAAAATCTTCCTCACCTTGTAGTATATTTTTGTGAAAGTGTATCAGATTTTTGAAAATAAATAAATGAAAGGAAACAGGAACAAGAATTTAAATTGATAAAAATATATATCTTGGTTTTGTTGTTTTTAACTCATCACAAACTATATCCGACTTCTTTAATTTGATTACATCGAAATTTATTTTAACTTTTATCTCTTTCAGTTTAAATATATTTAATGAGTATAGTTATAAGAGAGAGGGAAAGTAAAATTTTAAAAATTCTTCTGAATGAAAAGCACTCTGCATTTAGTATTTACTTAATAGGAAGGTAAAAAAACAACATTTTTTTGTTTGTTTGTTTGTTTTATAACATTTGGCAATATAAATTTTTGAAAAAACGAAACAAATTTAAAAAGCCGAATATATTTTTTTATCCAGATAACCTTAATTTAATTTTAACAAACAATAACCTAATATTGCGAATTTTTCTCACATGAAAGTATGGTTGAATAAGCAGTACTCTAATAATTATGACATAAGACACAATTTTACTTTCAATATTCAATATTATTAAAGCATTACATTACCATAACAAAACAGTTGTCTCTGTTCACTGAAATATAACTATTAATTATATGTAATGCCACAAATTTTTAGTTAAAAAAAACAGGTAAAATTAAAAACTTTAATTTCTTAAGTGTCTTATATAAAACAAAAATACCCTCTTCATTTAAAAAAAAAATGTTTTAAAAATAAAGAGATTAAGTGTGCAGCCTGGAAAAAGAGTGGAGTTGACAACAACTGTTTTGGTGACGTCGTCCCACGCTCCTCCTCTATCCAAGTGGCCAGTTTCGCCATAACCGATCACGCCAGTTGGGAATACTGCGTCATTGAGTGAACACGCGCAACGCATTCTGCCGGTAAAAGGTCGAATCAACATCAAGTTTCTTGTGAAGAAATCAGCCGCGAAAACATTTCAAATACTAACTGGGGCTCATTGAGATAAAACTTTATCTCATGCACATGTGTTAGAAAAGCATAAGCAGTTTTCAAGGGAAAAGACAGTGTGGAAGATGATGAACTTGCTGGGCGCCCAAAGTCAGCTATTACAGACCAAAACATCGCCAAAATTCATGATATGAGTGGGTTCTCACTCACATCAGTGGTCAGACTATTAATCAAATCTTCTACATTGAAGTATTAAAAAGACTTCATGAAAAAATTAGGGGGAAAATAAGGCCAGAATTGGGGAGTGATGGATGACTGTTGCACCCAGACAATGCACCCGCTCTCACGGCCCAACTTGTCAAGTAGTTTCTGACCAGCAAAAACATTATTTAATGCGGCATCCTCCTTATGCACCTGATTTGACTCCATGCGCTTTTTTTTTCTACAATTAAACCTTACTGAAAGGGAACCCATTTTACCTCGCTTGAAGAGGTTTAGGCAAAAATGGAGAATCTCCTGGCCTTCCAAGAACCTTGTTACCAATAATAGCAGTGAATGCTGAAAAAAACTATTTTGAAGGTGATAATATCGTGGAGAACTGATTCTGAACGAACAATGAATTATTGGACTAGTTTCGTTTTTGGAATTTATTCCTTAAGAATCAATTTTCATATAAAGCCAC
>BMAV01020371.1:43201-96209 GCA_019973955.1 Trichonephila inaurata madagascariensis | reverse complement strand
TATAATTAATCAAATAAATAAGCTTAAAGATGAATTTTCAGAACTATTTTTAAAAAATTTTGTTGCAACTAGGCAGCTACCTTAAAAAATATACTTAAAGACATTGGTAATGATCTTGAACAGTCAACAAAAGATTTCTCTGAAAAATGCTTGCATAGGAGCATACTCGTTTTTAGGATAAATATTCGTACGAATAGTGTGAAGATGTTTACAGCATCATGGTCTGGTCGAGTGGATGAGTGAGCATTAACGTCGCCCTATTCAGCTACACGAGGGGATTTGGTAACGATCCTCGTAATTTTTAACAATGGCCAAGTGAAGAGGACACCTCTGAGCTGGCACTCCAACTCCTAACTTCCACACCACACCAATGGAAGGATGTTTGAGTCCGTCAGATTTAGCGTACTCCAGTCATTCTACACGGTGGGATTTCAGCGTCAATAGGCTCGAACTCATGACACGCTGGCCCCCGAGTCCGTGTTCTTGACCACTAGGCTACCACGGCCTAGGCTGGCAGAGAAATTTATTCATTAATCCTTGACTTAATTAATAACTTAATGTACACCAAAGACAAAGGTCCCTGTAATTGGACTTTAAACGAGGATCATGAACAAAGGCGCAGAGAATACCCAGTTCTCTAAAGAAAATAATGATGATATATGTAATTTATGTATAATAATGTATATTTGTAATTGGGGGTATTTGGAATGCCGAAAAAAACAACGAATGCTGATGGTACGAAGTGCCATTGAGTTCACATCTCTGCCGTCTCTTGCTTGAATATCTGGTACGATTTGGCTGTAACTACCTGTCAAAGCACGTCCACATGTTGCCCCTGATGCTATGCACTTTTTTGATTACCACTGTTACCCTTTCGAGCACATATTCCACATCATTTATTCATTCAGAATATTGGATCATATGCTAAAGGTAAATTGGTACACTACCGTTTGCCAGCCTCTACAGATCATGAACACTGGCGTAGACTTAAAACTCAACATGGAATGATGAAACCCTATTTGACAACAAAACTAATTTTGATTTGATTATTTAGGTGGATTAAGGCTGTAATTTCTTCGAGAGGTGGCATTTCTGAGCTCGGAATATTCTGCACCCTTTTAACCCAAAATATCTATAAAATTAATCTAGTCCTTCTCACATTATTCTGTATTTGTACAGACTCGAAGAGAATCCCTAGTACCTTCTCTAATTTTCCACAGCAACCTAAAAAAATGGGTATTGTTTATGGCTTATAATGAATTAAATTATTATATTAATGAATTTTTATTAGTCACTTTAATTAAATTAGCTAATCCTACAGTAAGATCTTTCCATTCTGAAATGGGATTTCTTTTCGTGTTTTTGATTTTTCATCTCAAAATTGGATTAAATTTCACAATTTTGCTTTCAATTTTCTGATGCCCTCATATGAAAATAAAAAAAAAAAGCTTTTCCTAATTCGAAATAAGTATTTCAAATATTTGTCGATAAAAAACTTTCTTTGAATATTTGCAACCGGTTCTCTGTTCGTGATTCTGACTAATTCTGTAGGGAGAATACTTTTTCTGTGTGTGACGTTATATGATTATATAAAACCACTTTCAGTAAAAGAACCGTGATTTATGTTAACCCTTTATCTACCGACGGTACTTATAAGTACCACTCACTTTAAAATTACACAGAATAAACATTTTTACGAATACTTTCACGATACTTAGCTGAATATTCTTTTAATTCCACTCTTCAAGGATATATGGCAACACGGGTTCTATGGTAATCATTTTAGCGGGGAAGGCGAATAGTTTCAGAGCAGAAATTGCGTTTTCAGCTGACGGTGTTTTCAGAGGGTAGAGAAGATTGTTATTTTTGTTCCAAAAAATAGTTAATGTCAAAAGGTAGGTGTCTTATTTTCTTTGTTAATGAAGACCACAGAAAACGATTTGACTATTTATTTTAAGTGAACAATGTGTATAATTAATTTTACAGTTAAATATCTTTAATTAATTAATTAACTCTAACGGATTAAATTTCCGAAAGTTGAGTATTTTATTTATGTATATCCCTTAATTTTCAATGCAGTGATTCAAAAAAAATATTGTATGCAAAAAACTGCAGTAAATCATAATGCGGTAGATAAAGGATTAATGAGGGTTACTGTTTAAAGTCAAGTGAAGAGGGACAATTTCTGCTGGTGATTGCTGTCCTGCTGAGATTAAGACGTTAGTTAAGTTAGGGAAAAACGTATCCTGAAAAACGTATACGTTCTTCGCTGAATTGTAAATTACGCCTTTTCCATATAGGTTCTCTACTTCGTTGCTTCCAAACTGCAACACCAAGACGCCTTGAATGTGGTTGACAATTCAAAGGTCCTTGTTCTGGATTGTTGAAGTGGTCCAACGATCTTTCTTTCATAGTCAAGGGAGGATATTCATTGTCTTTTTCAACATCATTATTGTCCTCTAATGCGTTTATTAGATCTTGTAGGTCCAGGTGATATCCACTTTCGTTCATATCACCCATACATCGTCAGAAATGTCTCCAGTTTCTATTCGTGTAAGTGAATCGTCAATATCGTCATCTTTTAGCCGCCTAGACACTCTATAAAGCAAACTAAGCTAAAAGGCCCCGACACCCAAAACACCCACTTATAATTATTTGTGAAACAAACGTATACTGTAGACATTTGGTAACATACAGCATTTTCTAAAAAATTGGCTTGCATGTAATAAATTTTCAAATAAAACATCAAATATTGATAGCTTACCTGATAACAAATTAGAAGTAATTTTTTAAAATTAAAAAAAAAATAACTCTTTTTTATTAGGAACCCGACAGTAAAAATGTCTTTTAGTAACACACTGAGAACTTCATCACCCATCATATTCAAATGTCAAAAAACGAGTTATCTTTCCAACCAAATGTAATGTCGAGCGTTTTCTTTCAATAATGATTTATTACCTGTGGTTACTAACGTGCGTTCCGAAACGCAGACCCTCGGGATTTTGAATAAAATTACGTGAAAATAAATGTAGTCAATTGGCAAATAATATGCATTTAAGGATTAAGTTAGTATTTAAGCTGAATTACTCCCCATGGTATAGGTCGCATTTAGATATATATTAGAAACTCATAAAATAAAGGATGTATTTTAAGAAAACGTCTCGTCCTTTAGTAAATCCTACCACTTCAGTGGGTGAAAGTCTGCGACAATTTTCGGTAGTTAATCTCATTCTTATAACAATAAAATTAATTAAATATAGCTTGAAAATATGTATAGTATCCCACCAAAATTTTTACATGTTTGAATTTCTTTTGATATGAAATCCCCATGGTCCAAAATATTTTGTAAATTCCTCTAAGAATTCTAGAGTCAAATCTTACGATCAGATCTTGAAATTTTAAGGAGCTGACTAGATTGTAAATTGTGTGTAAATATATTGCAATCACACATTATGCAGGATTAAGAAATGGGAATACACAAAATAAATAGCTTGTGCGAAAGAACTACAGAAAGAGACTTTAAGAGTTTTTTTCATAAATTTCTCTAGAAAAAATATTCATGAAACTTAGAAACCTAAGTTATTAAGAATTTCTCTATTCAATTTCGGGGAAATATGACTTCATGATGAAATATTCTGTTTTAGAAGTTAACTAAATATTGTATTAGTATCTCGTAATTATTTCTAGAAAAGTAAAAGGAAATTGTGGGGGAAATGTGGGATTGAACGGTTTTGATGATACTCTCTTTACCTAATTTAACACACGACATATTTGTAAATACAGCATCAATTCAATTAGTCTTTAATTACAATTGCGCGGTCACATAGATTCTGAAACTTCTACCGTATTTTTTTTTTTTTTTTTAGCATTCATATTCAACATATTTTTTTTATTCTAAAAATAAGATACCAAAATAAAATCAACGTTTTTCTAAAACCTATTTTTGTAGTAATGAAATAGAAAAAAAAAAAAAGAATTTAACTAAGAGAAATTTAAGAGTTTGAGTTAATTTTATTTTGGGTTTACATACGTGATCCTTTAAATCGCATTACAACGGTTGTGTAACAAAGTCCATAGTAAATAAAGTTAATATACAAATACATGTACTTACTTTTTAAAAGGGAAGTCGGTACCCTCTATACCGGCAATGTTAAATTGAGCATTTTTATGCACCTTTTTCTCAGGAATAGTTAAACATAGTCTCAAAATGTTGTGAGCTTATTAATTAGACTATTATATTTATATTAAAGATAATTTTTTCAAATTTATCATTCAGTGTTTAAAGAAAAGCAAATTTTCCTGAGCATCAATTTGAATTTATTGAAAAGTTTCCCTTGTTGTTACAATACAGACTCTCTAGACCAGGGGTACTCAACCTTTTATTTATTTTTTTTTTTTGGCCGGCCACATACAAATGAGAACTATTTCACGCGGGCCGCCACAGGAGGACTGATGATTAATGGGTGGAAGGGACGCTATAAGATCAAGGACATTTAAAATGCGGAAAATTGATCTAACAAAGGGAGGGCATGATTAAGAAAATTAATTTGGGAATAGCAGTACTCCTTTAGGGTGTTCCACCCTCAATGTAAATCTGCCGAATGGCCAGTCAATTCGGAGAAAATAGCCTTCGAAATTCATGCTTAGCTTTTGTACAATTAAGTTTTATTTTCCTCCAATCTATATCGTCTGCATACAATGCGCGAAGTAAGGGTTCGATTCATCGAACGACTTTTTTTTCAATTCATTTAATTATTTTTTTAAAATTAACTAAATTTATTTATATGAAAGGTTTATTAAACATTAAATGATATTTTATGTAATTATATTTTGTATTTTATAATGTAAAAAGAACTAAATACATTTTTATTATTTAAATTATTTAAAATTATTATTAATTTAAATATTTAAAATTATTATTAATTTAAATATTTAAAATTATTATTAATTAAAAATATTTAAAATTACTCTTAATTAAAATATTTAAAATTATTAATTACAGTTATTAAAAATTAAAATTAATTAATTAATCATTATTATTAAGAACTAAATTAATTAATTATTAATAATAAAAACTATTATAAATAAGATTTATTTTTAAAAATTTTATTAATTTTTTTATTAAAGTTATTAATTTATTATTAAAACTATTAATTTATTATTCAAATTATTATTATTTATTATTCAAATTATTATTATTTATTATTCAAATTGTTATTAATTTATTATTCAAATTATTATTATTTATTATTCACAAACTATTATTAATTTATTATTCAAATTATTATTATTTATTATTCACAAACTATTATTAATTGATTATTCAAATTATTAATTTAATATTAAATTTATTATTTAAATTATTATTAATTTAATATTAAAATTATTTTAAAAAATTTATTAAAATTGCTTAAATTTATTTAAAAAGGACTTATTAAATATTTTATAAAATTATAAAATAATTAAACTGATAGTATATAAAAAAAACATATTTTTTATTATATTAATTATAAAATAATTAACTTAATAATAATAATATACTTTATAAATTATTTTATATATAACATTTTATTTATAGTATATTGTATTTCATATTATAAAATTATTTGTAACCAATTTTTTTATGTATAATATCATTTAAAATTTATTATATATTTTATTATAAATATATTTATTAATATAAGAATATATTTATAAAATTTAATATAAATATTTATATAATTGCTGTATTTTTTTTTACTTTATAAAGTACAAAATAATTACATAAAATATCATTTAATATCAATTAAATCTTTCATAAATAAATTTATTTAATTTTAAATATGATTCAATGAAATGAAAAAAAGAAGTTGATCAATGAATCGAACTCTAACTTCGCGCATAGTATGCAGACGGTATATCAACCAGGCTACGGAATTGTTGAAGTAAATTGAAACTTAATTGTATAAAAGCTAAGCATGAATTTCGAAGGCTAATTTCTCTGAATTGACTGGCCATTCGGTGGAATTGCATTGAGGGTTGAACACCCTAAAGGAATACAACTATTACACCAAACCTAGAACCCAAATGAGTTTTCTTAGTCGTGTCCTCCCCTTGTAAGTATAAAATTCCTAATATATATTTTGGATTTTATTTTAAAACTATATTAATCTCTATCAATCTAAAAAAAAATAGGTTTTTCAATTTATTACAGTTGTGTGTAACTTCGATTTTCTTTCGTCAATAATCCTTATCCCCTTGTTTGCTGTCATAAAAACAAAGCTGCCATGTGTACTTTGATAATTTTATTTTTTTTCTTCAATGCAAGAATTATGAATTACAATATGTATTTGCTCTTTCTTAAGCATTATTTTCTTCACTTTTTTCTCTTTTCTTTATGTTGCCCGGAAAATGCAAAGATAGTTTTTATTTTTCAGTTTTTTCCTAACGAGATATTTCCCCCCATTTTCCCCGAATTTTGTTACAAAATTTGGAGACTTATTAGCTTTGATGCAGTTCCTTCATCAAAATTGACCGTAAAGTATAATTACCATAAAAATTTTTTATCAATATTTAAAAGTATTCATTTGGGTATACAAGATTATTTAACATTTTGGTTTCATTGGAGTTTTGCGTGCTCCAATACAAACAATTTTTAAGGTATAGAAATGGAAAAGTTTCTCTAAATATTAGATAAATGATTTCCAAAACAACACAAGACTGATTTTATGTTTTAAAGCATGAAAACTATGTATTTTTATGCAAACTATATACCAAGCATTTGCAATGGCAATGAGCAATATATTTAATGGATCTTTATGTACTTTTTATTAAGAAATTATTAAACACCAAAACTTAAAAAACTTTACTGTACATCAAATAATCATTTATCTTTATACTTAAGTGAAATTTTTAAAATGTATTGTTCAGCTTTTTTAAAAATAATTTTTGCTGAGCATAATTATCAATTTCATAAGAAATTTCATTTTTTGTTTCGACATCTTCTCTCTAGCTAAATGTTTTAAGTATATTTCAAAAATCTCACTTCAGTATTCTCGAGTATATATAACAAATATTTAGTAAAAATTTCCAGCGCATGTATATAGTAGATTTGAAAAAAAGCCTACACGTAAAATTAAAAAAAAAATGTAATTTTCTCTCTTTCTCCCTTTTAAATAAAACTTTACTTCATCCAAAAGATTCCGCAGTATAACCTGCTTCTACCTTACTTTTTAAATAATATCTTGACAATACTAGGAAATAAAATTTAAATTTTACCTTGGTTGTGATGAGTGATGTTTTTTATAATCGATAAATAAATTCATATACATAAAACTGCAATTTAAATTAAAAAAGGCTTGGACGTTTTCTAAACTTAGAAAGTATGTATTGATATATGTATCTGTTTTATATATAGAGAACACTAAAATAATTTATTTTTATATTTCAAAGAAATTTTTAAGGGCGAAACTTTTATATTTTTCTACAACTGTTAAAGGAACACACAGAAAAGAAATGCAAAAAATTTATTCTCATATATACACAGAATATCGAAAAATTCATTTTGGAAACAGCAAAAAACGATATTATATTTCTTTGCCTTTCTCTTAAAATAATATACGCAAATATAGTAATGATTAGGAAGAATACAATTCTTAAACAAATATATCCTCTAATACAAAGTCTCAGTAGCATATACTGTTTACTATTTTAGTAATAAAAGTATTCATGAACGGACATGAATGTATTTTCTTACAGGATACTCATTGATTGATTGATTATTAACGTCGCACTGTTTAGCTACACGAGGGCTTTTGGCGACGGATCACGTCATTTTGAACCATGGTCAAGTGACGTGGACGACATCTGAGCTGGCACCCCCTCTCCTAACTACCACACCACACCAACGGGAGGACGTTTCAGCTCTCGACAGATTTAACGTGCATCGCTGTCCTACACGGCGGGTCTTTAGTGGTACTGGGCTCGAACTCGTGACAAGGCAAGCCACGGTCCGATACCTATACCACTCGGCTACCGCGGCCTCTACAGGATACTCATATGCTATATAGATATGCTATGTAATATTATTTGAAAAAAAAAACATCCCAGTTAATTATTAGCGTGGTATATCTGTGTGTGTAAAGTAGTATGATATTTTGATTAAGTACAAGTATAGCCAAATCATGAGAATTCTAATTACAAATAGGTTGCATTGTGTGTTATGTGTGTGTGTGATTTAATTAAATAACACTGAAATAGAAAATACGTTCTTTAAAATAAACAGTTAATTATTTAAACATAAATCTGAATTCATATAAAGAAGTTTTGAGACAAAAACATAAATTCAAGTTGCAAACAGTTAATTTTAAGTAGAACTGATTCTACTGATTTTCATAGAGGTAATACAACTTAATCTGATTTAATATCAATATTTGGCATTAACCTGCGCCGTAATCTATGCCATGTGTGTAATCTGAGAGCTGTGTACTTGAAATTATAAATGAATATTATACTTATTCAATCGTAAATTTGAAGTACTTAGAGGTTCAAAAAATTTAGCTTCACATTTGGTCGTTAACAGGACAGTCGAATTTTTCATCATGAATAGAGAAACAGTCGGTATTTAGAGTATGTGTAAGAGCCTGTAAATTTTTCCTATAACTAATTATGATTCAATACTTGTATAATCCTGCAAAAATCATGCTCAGAAGTAACATGTAAAATTAGATGCAGGCAACTTTAGAAACTATATATCACAAAAGACACTATATGTACCCCATCCAGGTAGGCTAACATACTGATTTAAAAGAACTGTTGTTCAAGTTGTAGTTTAACGAAATGTGTTTGACAAAAGATTGTAGTCGCATTAGCTTAGTGGTCAAGGTCACGGACTCGTGGCTGGCTTGCCATGTGTTCGAGCCTCGTGCCGCTAAAGACACGACGTGTAGAAAGGGAGCCGTTGCTCGTTAAACCTGTAGAGGCTCAAACGTCTTCCCGTTGGTTTAGAAATTAGGAGGGGGATGTCCCAGAACACACACAGATGTAATCCTCATCTTTTGGACATGGTTCAAAATTACGTGGTATGCCGGAAACAGCCCTCATGCAGATTTATAATGCGACGTTAATGTAACTCTCTCTCTTAACAAAATTTTTTATCCCCTGTATACACAACATGTTTATTTCCCAAGAAAATAGAAATTTAAAGATCTTGAGATTTTGCGGTTTTTATTGAAATTGTTACATAAAATATACTAAACGAAAATTTTGTAATTCCACAAGCACAATCTATTACTATTAATAAATGATTAAATATCATTCATAAAAAATTGTTGTTTCGATGATGATGATGAGTTTGGTGTTTTATGGCGCAAAAGCCAGTTTTGGCTATACTGCGCCAAACAGTCATAGGTCTGTGGTCTGGACGGGAAAAGAAGAAAAGGAGAAATTGGATGACAAGATGGAGGATCGATAATAGAGAAGGATCACTGGGGTACCCCGGGGTCGTAACACCTGTGTTTACCAAAGATAGTAAACCCCTTGGGAAAAGGAAAAGATCACTAGAGAGGAAACCTCGGGATTGTGACACCCGTACCCACCTAAAGAAGGTGAGCCCCCTGAGGGGACAATTCTTGTTTCATTTGTGATAATAGGAAGAAGAATTAACTGCGAATCAACCATTTAAAAATAAAGTATTTCAGTAATTTATTTTCCTATTTAAATAAGTATTGTGAAATACGTTTAACACTAAAACGCTTAAGACGTAATATCGGTTAACATGAAATAGTATAATAGTCCAGACAAACTGCCACGCATTTTTGTCTTAACACATAGCGCGAAAATCACTTAACACGAAAAGATAACTCTTCTGGGAATGAACAAAATACTTAAAACGCAGCCGGATTGGACTGTCTTATTGTATTATCGGAAGAATTCATTGAAATGGATGGTGATAATGTGTGTACAGCCTCAATTATGGAAGACAAAGACATTTTGGAGTTTGTTCAAAGCTCAAGAATATTATTTATGCAGATTCTGACGATCAAATGATAATAATGTAGCTAATTTAATGCAGCTTCTGATGCAATTCAGCTCCTGTTCTCACATCGGCCGAAATAAGGAGCGTTATGAAATGTATACGCAGTTATTTAGACGCACACTCTAATGGTGAAATTCATAATAAAATGGACGATATCAAACAATTTTTTGACAATTTGATGCTAAAAAAACAACGTAAAGAAAAATGGAGTATTTTCCGAAAATTCAATAAATGTTTTGTTTTTCAAAAAATTTAAAAATTGTGTATTAAATTTCTTTAAATTCTTGTAAATGTTTTTGTTTCATTTACTTTTATTCAATACATTCATATATATTCTTACCTATGAAAATAAAATAAACTCTAATAAACTTATTTGTATTGATATATGGTTTTTTGCAATAGCCTTTAACGCGAACAAATATTTCAATCCCGTTTCATGTTAAGCGATTTTCACTGTACTTCTTTTTAATAAATGTAATTTTAAAAAAAAGAGAGCTTGAACTTCATTTATTTTATTTTGGATTCTACAACACGTTTTTACATATTTAATTTGCATTTATGTTTTTTTAATATATTTTATTTTACTTTGCATTTATCATCGAAGAGAAAAATAGAATGTCTCTCCACAATTAAGCTTATTCTGTTTGATGACATATGTTTATATTAAAATAAAATTATATACAAACTCCATTACAATGAAATAAAAAAATAATTTTTACAGTGCAATACGACTTTAAAATAAATAAATTAAAGTAAGCAAAAATAAATTAAAGTAATAAATTAAAGAAAAATATTTAAAAAAAAATTTTGTCCAATTTTTCAATTCCTACTATTAGCTCACACCCTATATTTATTTATTTATTTATCTTCGTGGAATTTTCAATCGTTAATAAAATACATTTTAAAACGCTCGAGCTGAAATTGTATATACATGATTATTTCGAATGACATTACAGTAATTAATTATAAATTAAAAATTGATTAAAACTAATTATTCAAATAATTACAAATACAGCCATGTTGGCATCAGTTTTGGCGACTTGTGTCAAAACATGGAAAGGTTTCTTTTCTCACATTTTAAAGCGCTCGTTTGAGCTGCAATTTTCTATACACTATTGTTTTGGGTAAAAATACACGATAGTTCAATTATAATTAATTAAAATGAATTGACTGAAACTAATTACTTAAAGATACAGATACAGAGACAGCTTCCTTTTTAGCGACTTGGGTCAAAACTTTAAAAGATTTTTTTTCTCACGTTTTAAAGCATTGAGTTGAACTGAAATTTTATATACATAATTGTTTTGAATGACAATACGATACTTTAATGATAATTAATAAAAATTAATTACCACTTAATGTTGTGATTCTGTCATATGTATATACATATTTATATTAATGTAACATATTTGATCGTCGAGAATTCAATGGAGAGCAAGAGGACTGTATCGTTGATTTTAATGTTCTATCTGATAAATGAAGAGCCCTTGGTATACGAATAAGTTTATTGATGACTAAACATAACTTCACAGCACTACACTCCCACACACAAACATTCAAAGACTATTTACAGGGTTAAGAAGAAATATCGCTTTAAAGAGCTCTGCCCAAAGCATCATGCCTTTCATATTAATTCAATCAGATGCATCAGCGTTCTCTGCTAATAATTAAAAGGCGCGTTACATATGTTTATTCTGGCAACCCTGAAGTCGCCAATTATATATACGTTCGAAGGCGCCAACAATATTTTTATACATATTTATATTAATTTTAATAAAAAATAGCTAAAATAAAGTTTTTCTTTGTTGATCTATATATATAAGTAGGCATTGACTTAAAATTATTTTTATATTACTTGTTTGGAAATTTAATTCAAAAGTTCATTTTTAATTGCTAAGTATCGCATATGAAGTGAAAGAGAAAATATTAGGTTTTTGTTTCTGAAGCGTTCATTTCATATTTCCATAAATTATAGTATAATTCATGCTAGAATATGCAGTAATATATTTTATTTTGTTATATGTTATAACTGAAACTGATATTTCTCCTTATACAAAATTCAAAACCAAAATAATCCTTAATTATATCTAGCATGACAAAAAGTTATGCATATTTCATAAATGTGCATATTTCAAAATTATCAATTGCTTTATTATTCTTGTGTAGCCAGCATTCACGAACTTCAAAAACATGAACATATATTAATGTTCTTCTTTCTTTTTCATTTTTTTTAATTGAGAAGTTTGATTTAATTACATATTCATAAAGTACGTGCATATTTCATTGCACACAATTGCCTACAAAAAAGTGCCCGTTTTTATGTGGCTGTATTTTTCTAATGAATAGAAAATTTTCTTTCCAAGCAGACAAGTTTTAGCTTTATATTTATTATTTTTTTTTTGCATTGTACCTAACATTGTAACTAGAAAACTCCCAGACATCTTTCATAAGTTTATTAAATATTTACCTTTCTGTTATATTCACTGTCAATCCTTTATAATTTATTCTTACTTTTGATTAAAATATGAGAACGGTATTTGTTTCAATTTTTGAATCGTATATAGTTAATAAAGAGAAGTAATGTATGAATCAGGGAAGTTTAATTAATATCACACGTTCTTTAACAAGTATGTAAAAAAAGTTACCATTCCAAATATGTTAGAGATTATTACATTAATCAATCTTTACTGAAAATGATCGATTACGCGTTTGATGCTTAATTTAGAAAAGTTTTCCCCTGTAAGCTCTCTAATTTACATCAGTCTTTCGACAGACATGTTGTGAACAAGCAATAAACTGAAAGTACATTAACGAACGTTAAGAAAAACTTAATTCTCATATTCCTTAATCCTTTTAATTTTCGTGTACTATAAGGCAGTTCTAGAGCTTTCATTCATGGATGTTCTTTTAGAAACGGCAAAAAATTTTAATAACTATACTGAAGAAATGTATAATTTTTTTATATTAAAACTAATTACTAAAACTAACAAAAGCTACCTGGAATGTAGTGTAACATTCTGGAGAGTATTGCAAATCGAATATTTTTTATTGGGATTTCAAATTTTAATGAATTTTTTATCGAAAAATTATGAAACATTTAACTGGAAAAGCATGAATGTCTATTTTACTAAGATTTGAAGCAATGCATTTAATGTTTACATTATAAATCTGTAAAAAATATTGTTAGCTTTTAGGAAAACTTCTTTGCGATACAAGACAATTTTTAAATTTGCATCATTGCTTTGCTAAGAAATGAAAAATAGTAATTTATTTCTGTTTAAAGGTCTCTATAAAATAGCAATTCCTTTTTATATATTTTCATTGGTAATTTGCCGAAAAGAAGATTACAGTTATTAGTATCCTCAATCATAGCTACGTTCCAAAAAGAAAGCTAGTAGTTTTTTCAAACGGTACTTTTTTCTTTATTCCTCCATTTTTAGATTAAACAAATCCAGATTAGAGCATAATACCAAAAAACTATGAGCCGAAAGAAAAATGTTTGTCTACCTTTACGTCCTTCCAAATGACGTCATTTTCAAGCGCAAAGAGCTCTTTTGAGCTGAGAGCTCTTCTGTCGGATTAAAAGGTGCCGAATATCCATCGACAGGAAGAGCCTCATTGACCTAAGAATTGCTTTGATTCGAGACCTCTGGAGATATGTGTAGATGTGTATAGCTCTTCTGAAGGATAAGTACGGTGAAAGGAAAAGAGAGGAGAAAAGTAATGATAAGAAATTGCTTTAAACCTTTAAAACCTTTTCAAATAGCAGCAATTAGCTTTAAAAACTCCATTGCGACCTAATAACTAAGATGAACTATTTATTTTGGATCATAGAAGAGGTATCTTAGGGTTACATTAAAGGTTTTTAGATTTTTCTACTTTGTTTAGATTTCCATTTTTTTTGATAAAAAATCATGAATGAGTTTTGTTGCATTTATGAGGTAACTTTCAAAATATAGTTGCAATTTTCAAAAAAAAAAAAAAAAATTACATAAAATAAAATATTCTTCCTTGATAAACTTGTTCGATTATTTTTCAACATTTTCAAATACTTCTTTGTTTATTTTTATTTTATATCTTTACAAGAATATAATTTAAATTATATATATTTTTTACTCCATTATATTATAGTAAATTCATTTATGAAGAATCTCGACCTAAATAATAACGTGCGAAGCTACTGCAAATTTATCAAATGTTGATGGAAAAAATACGAGGGGGTAAATAAAAAACTACTTACACTTTTCGTTTTACAACTTCATTAAAGAAAGTTAGGTAGTAGCTGCATGGGCTGTCGTTGAGTGAGCATGTATGTGGTCACGTTTGCGGAATTTAATCACGATCGCATCAATTGTCGTCTGGCTACAACATCAGAAGCATGTCTCTCTCTCTCTCTCAGCTCAGCTATCAAATTGCACCAAAGAGGAGCAAAAAGGAGTGACCAAATTTTTTGCAGTCAGAGGATGTAAAAGATACGGAAATTCTTCGGTGACTTTTGTCACAATACGGGGAAAGTGCTTTTTCTCAAAAAATCGTTTTTTTAATTGTTAATCGAAATATTTAAAAGTGGACGAACAAATGTAACACAAAGAGAGAGAGAGTTGGGTGACCATCAACTTTGATCAATGACGACAACTTTCAGCAAGCTCGAAGGATAATTACTAGAAATTGGCGAGCTACCGTGCGACATAGCCATTCTGTGATGACTATGTCTTTCCGGATCCGCGTAAGCTAGAGGTGTGGGATTATCAAAATGATGAGACATATTGGATTCTTAATACAACTTTTATTAAGAATAACTTATATTACTTAATTCTAATTGACAACTTTCTTAAAGTGAGAGTTAACACCCAATTAAACCTTATATTCAAGTCAGATCGCGCAACTAGATCATTTATCTTAATTATAATAAATTGACTGATTCATCTAACTTCCTATACAAAATATTACCTTTTGTAGAGTCTCCTTCCTTCAACGATTTAGTAATACCTATAATGTAACTTTATATGCGAAGATTCCAACTTCTTTATAATGAACGTATCTTTCTTCCAGAGCTATAGGACATCTAACTCTTGATCCGAATGATTCCACACTAAGTTATCTCTAAACTTGCCGCTCTTTCTCATCGAAGCTTCTATCCTTTTAAAGTATATCTCATTTACATATTCTATTCGTTTGTCTTCTTGGTATTGGGTTGGAAAGGTTTTGCCATTAATCGTGGCCGTCAAAGAACATAGGAGTTATGTTAGAAGAAGGACGCGAGAGACGTCACAACCGTAGATGAAGTCGAATTATCTTTAAGCATCATCCACGGTTCTACATATTAAATTATCCACGATGAACTCGAATGTCGTACAGTGTGTTTTCGATGGGTACCACGAATACTTACCGCCGCAAATAAAACTAAATATTTGGACATCTGTCAACGTTTACTGGAACGCTGCAACGCGGAAAGTGACGCATTTTTAACCAGAATAGTGTGTCTGTTGATAAAAAATAGTTTTATCCCCACCATCTCGAATGGAGGGAAACACCCAGGATCCTCTAAAATGAAAAAGACTTCCCCATCGGTTGGGAAGGTGATGCTAACTTTGTTTTAGGATGAAAAAGGGGTTACAAGGACAGAGAAATTATAGTAAATAGTGCGAGGTACAGTAAGTTGTGTTGGCCAATAGGTAGACAATTCGAAAGAAACGCCATGGTCTACTCTCGAAGAACGTTTTGTTGTTGCAAGACAACTCCCAGGCACCCATGGCACAGAGCACCACAGCATTGCTAAAGTTGCTTATATCGAAAAACAATGTATCTGTTGAACTACATTTATTTAATTATGTTGGAGAACAAAAAGTGTAAATAATTTTTGATTTCTCATGTATTACCAAGAAAAGTTATTATTTTACTTGCTTGAACTCTTACATGCGCTTGTCCTAGAGGCAGGACAACTCATAAAGCAATTTTATGAGATTTGATTAAACGGATCTTAATACAAGATCTATTATATCAATAAATATTAATTTACTGGCTTAGAATTTGTTTATATATATATATATATATATATATATATATAATTTATAAACAACTTAATAATCAATTAAAAAATTGAAATTATATGAAACTTATAACATTAAATTCCATTTCAAAATATCAATGGCGAATATAGAAGATAAAATTCCAACGTTATCAAACAAAATTAAAAAATTATAAAATAAAAATTTATAAAAATATTAAATATCTGAGTGCAACCTCAGACTTAGGACCGATAAGTGGGGTTAAACTAGTTTGATTTCACCAACCTTCCCCCTATTGCAACTTGGAAAGTTAATCGGTAAATATCCAATTCTCAAAAATTTAAAAATTAAAAAGTTAAAATTAAACCATTAAACTTTGAAAAATTAAACTTTTCGCCATCGCATTCTGAAAGATATTATAACATCAAAATATTAAAATTCTAAAACAATTAAGTGCATAATATAAGTGAACCATCGAACACCAAAGATGATGCACCCATCTTTAAAATAGTTGTATAGGTAGAAAAATTGTCTAAAATCCGAAAGTTCAAATTAAAAACCCAGTATGTTCATAAATGAATAGCGTAAATCATTAAAAACTCATCAAAGAGCATCCTATCAATTCAATTCACATTTTTTGAACAATTTTTCTCTCATATTTAATACTACAATTACCACTCCTATATTTTTCTCATAACTCCCACTAATGCCATGCCAATCCAAATGATTCATAATCTCCCACTAGAGTTTAACTATTTGGTATTAGATGCAAATCAGATTGCATGCAAAAAAGTTGTTTGATTGGTCATAAATAATTCTCACACTGGAGTTTTACTATTTGGTATTAGATGCAAATCAGATTGCATGCAAAAAAGTTGCTTGATTGGTCATAAACGTTTGATTGGTGATAAATAATTTTAAAGTGTGGTCGTGTAAATATTGGTCTACGTGTGTATTAAAATGTATCCTGTGTGTGGAATGCACATATTCTTCACAGCTGGACCACTAGCAAGCTGACTTTGTGGACCGAATGTTGTGTGGTGGATTTGTGCATTTATGAGTTTAAAAATATTTTTAAGGAATTTTTTTGATCTATGTATTTTCTCAAGAAGTTGATGGGATAATTATTCTGTATGCAACAAAATATAAATTTCTGGATGTTCTTGAATTTATCAATATTGTGTATAGTTAAATTATTATTTCTCATCAAAAAATTTAAAATTATATTTCTAAATATTGATATATGTAAACAGCTATTGAAGTTCGGTATCTTTATGACACTGAAGTTAAATGCTTCCTTTTTATCATAGATATTGCTGTATAATTTGTTGTCAATAATATTTAAATCTAAATCTAAGAATTCAACTTTGCTCGAGTTAAAATTTGTCAGTATTAATTTTAGGTATTCCGGGTAAAAATTAATGCTAGGTTAAAATTCCCTGTCGCGACCTATAACAAGTAAATGATCTATGTATCTTAATAAGAGGCAATATGGTTCATTTTTTCGTTTTGATTCATAGTGGTGTAAAAATAGGTTAGCGAGACTATTACTGACTGGGCCACCCTGAGGCAATCCTTTGATTTGTTTGTAGAGTTTGTTATCAAAAATAATAAAGTTCTCCTGTATTACAAAATGAATTAGTGTATTGAAATTTTCAAAACTAATGTAATCACTTAAACCATATTTCTCATATGCATCTGAAAGTACCTGAATTATATCTTCTATTTTGATGGAGTTAAATAAGTCTTCGAAATC
Organism: Trichonephila inaurata madagascariensis; assembly: GCA_019973955.1. Taxonomy (NCBI): domain Eukaryota; kingdom Metazoa; phylum Arthropoda; class Arachnida; order Araneae; family Nephilidae; genus Trichonephila; species Trichonephila inaurata. Next base: position 78,430 of record BMAV01020371.1, on the reverse strand, counting down.
AAATCCATGCACTGAAAATACCTCTTGTTGTTCAACCTTCTTTATTACATCCTGGCTGTTTTTTATAATAGAAGTATCTTTAAATTTGTGTATTGTATTTTGTAATATGGTCTGTAAAATTCTTCCCGATTTGGATATATAAGTATATATATATATCGTTAGCTACTAAATAATGTCCTATTTTACAATACATATAATCTTGTGTTATTCATGAAGTAGAAACCATTATTATATCTGGAGTTATAATACGCAAAATTTAACTCATCTAAATTGTATAACAACTTATTTAAAAGTATTGAAAAAAATTGTATTTGAAATAAACATGAAGACTAATATAAAAACGTTTCTATACTTAAACATCAAATACGTGTATACATAATTAAGTATAAACTATTTATATCAAGTACAATATTTTTATTTAATACTTTATGAATTATAAATAGGGTATTATGTCACAGAGAGAGAGAGAGAAAAAAAAATAAAGGGGCTATTGTTTATAAGAAAAAAACAACAACAACCAGACACTATTCTTAAATTGATAATGAAACATTTATTTTTTAGATATACCCTCATGGGATCAACGTTATCATAAATGGCTAGTTGAATTATGTTTTGTTATTTTTCTCTAGAGCAGTATTGAAAAAAATAGAGGCTATATATGGAGACAAAAAAATTCTTAAAAAGACTTCACCTTAATTATTGGATTTCGGAACTAAACAGTGTGGAGCGTTAAAGCATTTGTCAGTAAAATAAATATTTCTCAAAGAAAACTGGAGCATAGAATTTGTGAGAGAGTAAAGTTTCTTTAAGTCAAAAGAACTTAAAAATATGTTTTGAATATGAAAAGAGGTATTATTTTGAAAGCATAAGACGATGCAATTAAAATTTCAGAAGAGAAAACATAATTTTATTTAATAACAATACAAAATAATAATAAATCTTTTATTAAATTCATATGCATTATATGCAAATGCAATATTTTCAATCTAACATGCAACAACAAGCTAATTCTATTTCTATTTCTTTACTGGATCAATTTTGTAACTCAGCCAAAGAAAAAGAACATTTTATTTGCAATAATATTTATGAGAGAAACATTCCAGCTTGTGTATTTATGAGCGTGGCAAAATGTATACTTTTGTATACTTACTATATAATTTATGTTCCGTCTAATCTATTCTAAATTTATATATTGGAAGAAAGGAGCATTGAATCAAATTTTCAACCAGTAGATCAGTAACTTTGAATTTTTTTTTCTAAATTTAAGTTATTTTGCAATATTTTCGATCAACTCCGGCATAAATAATCTTTATAAACAAATAAATATTAAAATAAATATAACTAAATGTTATGTAAAATCAATTCCTTTCAATATATAGGAAAAAGATCGCAATTACTTACAATGTTCAAGATTCTTTGTTTAAAACAGTTTTTTTAAACGTCATTGTATATGGATAAATGCTTTAAAATTTGTAAGAATCACTTATCGCAATTTTCTTACTTTTCAAATAAAATAATTTATAACTTTTTTTTTCTGAGCAGAATAAAATACAATGAAAATCGGTTAACACGAAAGTGAGGGGACTGAAATATTTTTTCTTGTTAAAAGAATTTCGTGTTTTAAAAGATATTTATAAACGCTCTCTCTCTCTCTCTATATATATATATATATGTATATATATATATATTAATTCCATTCCACACCAGAGATAAGAGGTTCAAACCCCAAGCTGGTAAAGGTCGACTCAGATTTTCATCCCTTCAGTGGGACGATAAATAAGTACCAAGTTTGCTTGGGAACTCAACACTGGAAGTTTAAAGTCAGACTGAGACCACCTGACCGGAATATCTGCTCATGCACCTCAAGGCCCAAGGTCACGTATACTGAGACAGGCACAATAGGCCTTGGCCTTCATGGGCTATTACGCCACTGTGAGTTATGTTATATATTAAGGTATATAAAATTAAGTTTATTAGAGTTTATTTTATTATCATAGGTGTGTATATATGCATGTATTTAATTTAATTCAATGGAACCAATCATTCACAAGAACTTAAAGTAATTTGATGCAAAATGTACGATTTTTTTGAAAAACAAAATTTTTATTGAGTTTTTGGAAATAATCTGCTATTTACCATTGCATTGTCATTTTAAGCATCAAATTGTCAGCAAATTCTTCGATATCATTCATTTTGTTATCACTAATAAAATGTACGTCTACATTTCATGATATTTCTCATTTCGGATGACGGGAGAACAGGAGAAGCGTTATTCCTATCGTTGTAATCTGCAACAATAGCACTTTTTGAACAAACTCTAAAGTGTCACAATGTGTGTTTTAATTGGGACTGCACCCACATTTTCATCCTCTACTGCAACGAAGTGTTCCGATGGTACAGTAGGTGAGTCCAATCCAGCTGGTGTTATCCGTATTTTATTTCTTCCCAGAGGGGAAATCTTTTCGTGTTAAGTGGTTTGCGTTTCGTGCTAAGAGAAAAAAAAAAGTGAAATCACATATTAGTTTGTCGGCACCGTTGTCATATTTCGTGTTCATCGATATTTCGTCTTAAGCGTTTTCGCGTTAAACGTATTTCACTGTACACTTATAATTTTCTTTCAGTACACAATGAAAATACTATTGAATGGAAAATAAGGTTTTTATGATTCAAAAAAATTATAGTTTATGTGTTCTCTTCCTGAATATATATATTCTTAATTTTTTTTTATCTTACTATACTTTAAAATAAATTTGAAATACTTCAGTTTTGAATGTGGATAGTTTAACGCTTTCTAATAATTTCAAATTTAATTAACGTCAAAGTTTACTGAATTTGCATATTAATACTGTACTGTCAATGGAATACCAAGATACTTTAAAGAGGGCAAAGGAATGTCTTTGTTTCTAAATGCTTGCTTTGTGAAGATATATTTCCTTAATTTTGTTGTGGAAATATATTCGAATCATTTGGATAATTTCGTAGAACAAATTAATGAGCTTAATATATTAATGATCATAAATACGTATGAAGAAGTGAAATAATTCGTCGGCTCCATGGTTCAGAGGTAGTGTGTCCGTCTCGTAATCTCAAGGTTACGAGTGCGATCCCAGCTGGAGGTGATAGATTTTCTGGATGTGAAAATTGTAGGCACGTGTATGCAATATGATTATATGATACGTATGATACTCTCGGCAGAATTAAATCATGACATGATTTAGAATTTAACGAGGGTTTGAATTGAATAAAATTCAATCATCAAAAATTTGGTAGTAGGAGCCACCACTGGATGGTGCCAACAATGAAATGGCTCTAACATTTGAGGACTTGCAGCATCTATAAAGGCTTAGCTGCAAAAATGCAGCATATTAGATAAAAAATACTGAAATGGGGTAATAAATGCTAATATGTTACTAAGATCTCTACAAAATATTAGGTTGGGGAAAAAGCAATCCTTTAATTTTTCGGTATATTGCTCTAGTGATCGTTATCTCGTAAAATAATGATCAAACTTTTAGGCTTATGTAGGTTTTAAAAGTGACATTTCGCACTATAAAAATTCTTTTGTTGTTTGTTGTTTGATCCATTCAGTTGGGAGTTAAATGGTATTAAAATGAAAAGTCAAAGAGAAAATTCAGTACACTTTTACAGTTTTTGATGAAGGTCAAAATGCAAGCCCAGCCAAGGGGCCGATATTGTTTTAACCAATAACCTGTAATTTTGGTTTTGATGATTCCTTTCAAGTATGCCCGTCGTCGAAAATGCCGATAAAGTCACAGAAATGATCAAAGACCGACATGTTATAGCAGTCGTAGCATCACCTAAGAACAAAAGATTGTCCATAAAATAGTTTTAAACCGTTTACACAAAGCTGGATTAAAAAAAGAGGCTTGATTTTTATGTGCCACACCAATTAACACAAAGAAAAAACATGATGGATCGGATCTGTATTTGCGAATTGGAAACGGAAGGAAATCGACCCGTTTCTTAAATGGATGGTGACTGAGAATGAGAAATGGGTCACATACGACAAAATTGAGTGAAGACGTTCTTGGTCAAAGCACGGGGATACAACTCAAATGGAGGCCAAACCAGGACTAATGGCTAAGAGGGTTTTTCTGCTGTGCATTTGGTGAAACTGGATAGAAACAATTTATTATGAGTTGCTGCCATATGGCCAAGCGGATCTCTGCTGCCAGCAACTGAACGGTTTGAAACTAGATATTGACCAACAGGAGAGTTTTTGTGTTGAATCAGTTCAAAAACAGGTCACACATCTTTATAGTAACTGGTCAGGAACTCAGATAGATTGGTTGGGAAGTATTGATGCGTCTACCATATTGTCAAGATCTGGCGCCAAGCGATTACCATGTTTTTCTTGCATTGCAAATCTTCCTTAGTGATAAGAAATTGGCATCAAAAGAAGATTGTGAAAATAGATTACTTAAGTTTTTCACCAAAATAGGGATCAAGACTTTTACGAGATAGACATTATGCAGTTACCTTTAAAATGGCAGAAAATTATAGAACAAAGCGGAACATATTTGACCATAACTGGTAATCAGAAACAGGTAAAATTAAGTCTCGAGGTTCACCTAAAATAATGTATTTCTTTTTCCCCAACCCAATATTAAAATTACAATATTAAAAACCTTAAGATGTAAAAATTATGCTAGGTATAAATTATAAAATGAAATATAATATGCTTATTATGATTACTATGAGGATTTCAAGAGCGATTTGAAATTTGGCTGCGTGGTAAACATCTTGTATCTCTATTGCAAAAAAATATTCGGCGTTAATAGCATTATTCAAAGTAATATCATTTACGAAATCATTCCGTAAGCATTCAGATACAACCACTTAGGAAATGTTGTCCAAAATCAGTTCAATTAGAATATTTTAATTGACTTAAAATTTAGCACTATATTTAATGTTAATCAAAATAATATTTTTATTTAAAGTTCCTATATCTAAAACAATGAATTGTTGAAATTAACTGATGCAATTTTAGTATACATTTTAAGGAACGGTTTTGTAAAAAATAAAATTTTGAAGAAAATTTTTTTCTTTAGATATATTCAATGTGGATTACCTTTAACACAAGAGATTTACATATATATTTACTCACTCACTTTCTATCTCTCTCTCTCTCTCTCTCACACACACACATAAAAAATATGAGAGACATAAGAAAATCCGTAAGAATATATATCGTACAATCAAAAAATCAAATCAAATTCAAAAATATAAAAATTTATTAAAATATGAATACAGTTTCTATTGTCATTAAATATAGGGAATTGTTACAATATTAAGGGCATCTTAGAAACTAGTATGAATTTAATATTGTTTTAAACACACACACTCAATATCTCTAAATATTTATTTAATTCCCTTTTTGCTAAATCGTAATTAGAGTTAAAATAAAGAGAAATAAATAATTTTATAAAGATATAACAGTGTCCAAGCACGAGCATTTGATCATACATACTGATTATTAAGTAAAGTACTTCAAGGGGAAAGTCTTTGAAGAAATATTTACGTACGTTAATGTTTTGTGCTGATGTAAAAACGTATTTTCCTCTTTTGCGGTTTATTTATCACAGCAGCTAAAGTTTGCAATGGTATTCCGTTAAGACAGTGCTTCTCAAACTTTCAATACTGGCGACCCACTTTTCAATCATAATTTTTATCGCGCCCCCTTATACAATAATAATGTATTGAATGCAATAATAATACACTTTGACGCTAAAGCTACAAACCGATCTTAATTATAAACCTTACAAATTAATAAGATAAGTATATTAAATTTTATATATGTAACTTTTAAGTAATATATATTTTATTTTTTTTCGAATTTTTAAATTGGAACAGATTGTAAAATGCGGTGGCTGCTTTCAAGACAAAATATAGATCTCAGCCAAATATAGAAAATGTAAGAGTGTCAATTTCAAGTCGTAAACCTTCTTTTGAAAAACTTTCCTCTGCAAGACAAGCCCATGGAAGTCGCTAATACTTATTAAACTTCTTAATTTAGTATTACTAAATTAGTTATAAAATACCTTGTGTAGCACTGATACATTAAAATTATACTGTCTGAAGTACCCGCTCTTCGAACGAGTTTATTTTTTAAAAAAACTAAAACATTCTTGATAAATAGCTAAATTGTCAGGAGAGTAAACCCAAATGCGCGACAATGTTTACGAAAATGTAAAATGATATTTTAAAATGAATGCTCATATTATAATTAGTTTTAAGCGAACTGTAATTTTAAGCCTCATAGAATTTAGAATTAATGTTAAATAATGAAAAATAATATAAAAATCCAATGAAGAATAATAGTGCTATTTTTAATATTTACAGCGGGAAGACTTCAAAATGTTTTATCCCGGTGGCAGACACACACTCGATACTAGCGTTAATAGTCCAGCGGGGTGATTGAGTCACCCCAATCCTTTTTTTTCATACTTATTTTATTGTACACGATACAAATCGTGATTCCAATGAATAATTTAATTAAGAGAGAAAGTAAACTCACCAACTTTCAAGAACTTTTCAATTTTTCTTTGGTAACAAATAAACAGTTTTGCTAGAAGTAACGATTTTGTGATCTGTGTTTCCCGCGTGACCACTTCCGGGTGAAAAGTGTATTCATTATGATAATATTTATGTTACTACTAAAAAAATGTGTAAAAAGTTTTTCATTATGCTTTATATGTTTGAGAATACTCATAAAAATAGGTCTTGGCCAAATAATCCTTCAAAGTGCTCTCCGTGGTTTTCCGAATATCATAAAACTGTTTTGCCTGGATAAAAAGCGCAACAGAGAAATACATTACTTACAACTTCCCTAAATGAAAAACAAGCACATAAGCGGTGGGGGGGGGGTCATAACTAACTGTACCAATAACTTAGAAGGTCAAACAGATTACAGCTATAATGTGCGTATTTCAAAGATAATCACAGTGATGAATTTTTTATGTTCCTAAATTTTTTCGACTCTGGGTCTGGGATTTGTTTTTTCTCTGAAAGAGAAGTAAAAATCACTCATCATGAGATTACAGCAAATCAAATAAAAGTTCTTTTATTTGGTTTTTTGGATCAAAGATAGCTAATTAGGTATTGAAGAAATTTTTATTTTTGAGAGAGAGATGACTTATATCGCCTATAAATTATATCAGAGTAAAAGTGCATTTTTTATTATGTCTGAAAGTATTTTGTTTTAATTAATTCCAGTAAATTAATTAATTTTTAAATCTTTTATTTTTGATATGCTCACGCGCCTCCCTCGTAAGGGTATCGCGCACCCCAGTTTGAGAAACACTGCGTTAAGACCTTTTAAAATTGTTAAAGGAAAAGTCTAAAAATTTTATTACAATCGGTGGGGAAAATCTGGGAAACACTGTACTCAGCCAAAATACAGACAAAATCAAGTATGAAGTATGTTGCTGTTAAATGTTTAAAATATGTAAAATGACAACATTATTACTTAGTGTCGCACTTTTTTTTAAAAAAGAAATATTATATTTAAATAATATTTTAAAATGAAACAAAATGAGATAAAAATAAAACAAAACAAAAAAAAAATGTGTGTGTACTTATGTACACACGTAAGAAATTATACTTCTTTGGCGTAACAAGATTAAAACCTTTCTAAAAATCATTAGCAGGGCAAGGTGGGCCAAAGGCGAAAGACGGTCACGAGCAGTGTTGAACGATACTAACCTTCAGTCAAATGGAACTAAGAAACTAAGAAAGTTGATCAAAAACTTGTTGTGAGAAATGCACGATATATTTATGCTTATCAAAAACAAAAACATGTTTTAAAAATTTCCACAGGAAATAAATAATGAGTCAATAAAATAGTTAATTTTACATCAATAATTTCCTTATTTGTAACAATTTTAGTTGAATTAAGTTTCTTCCATCAAATTAGAGCCAAAAAATGTAAAATTTCACAGGTGCATTATATTTCACAGAAAACGCCCCACCCGCACGATCGTGTAGGTATCGTCTTTGTTCCATGGGAAGGGGGGAGGGGAGGGGAGTGAGAATTTTTTTTATTTCTGTTCCCAGTATCATTGGGGTCAATATAGTATTAATAACCAGAAGAATTTTATATTTAAAGATAAAAATAATTCGGGTCTGAAAGAATATGCACCGTGTTGCATCGAAACCGTGCTACGCGAAACTGAAAAATTATAACTCAAGGCAATGTGCACCGTGTTACATCCAAATCAAGTCTTAAAGTGTAAAATTTTATGATAGCTGAAATTTCGTTCCAGAAAATCATGCAAATGAATAAGTAAGTTAACTTCAAGTTTTTAATCAGAAACAAAAAATGTGAAATGCAAAAATTAAAAAAATACAGCAAAATTAATATTCAAGTAATAATAATAATAATTATAAATATATAAATAGAAGCAGATTTTTAGGATGACAAAACAAATTTTCAACATAAATTTCATCAGAAATTACAGCTAATCTACTTTTTCCTCTCAAATTTCGTTGAAATTCCTTTTCACTTGTTATTTCTACATCAATACAAAAGTTGTCTGACGTAGTTGGAACTGCTTGTCTGTTTCAATTTTGTAATTTTTTCATAATTTCTCTCTATAAGGAACTAAAGAACTTCGCAATTTTCTTTTAAATTATCCGCTATGTACTACTGAAGGGTACGTACTACATTTCAACAAAAAATATTTCGTTTAATTCGATTAAAAATTAATCTAAGTTTTGTGTCATGTAATATCAAATCCATGTTATAATAATCGCACATTTTGTACCGTGTTTTACAAGTACCGTGTTGTGGGAGAAACACTTGTATATAGCATAAGTACATAGAAATATGAAATTTGGAGCAAATGAAGACTAAGCAATTTTACATTGCATGCAATACAAACGGAAATTTACATACGTTTTACACACAAACATTATTTACTACAAACAAATAATTTTTTGATAGAAAATTCCATTCCTGGACAAAACAGTGTATTACACTTTTATGTAGAAAAATGTCGTAGAAACGTTACAAAAAGAGGCGAAGGGGTTTTCATAAAAAATATGTCCTCCGTAACTGTAATACAATGGAATCTAATTTCCAAGCGGCTAATAAGTTATCAGACACCAAAATGAGAAGGAAAAACTATACATAGAACTATTAGAATGAATTCATTGCTGATAGCTGCAGCATATGGGTAGACATAAGAATCAAGATTCTCGTTCCGATATCTCCCACAAGAGTTCCTTAAAACACAAGCTGGTCAGTGTGACCACTGAAAAAAACCGAGTTCAAATCATGATTCCACCACCTTGGTAGTTCAAATATGTTTTTGATTGGTTATATCTGTGTGTAGTAGCTCTCTTCCCCAGATCAAAAGAAGTCTTAAATGTCTTGCATTTCCCCACTACTTTATAAATATCAATTTATATAGTTAAAGTAGAAATAGCGACTATTGTTTTTTTGCAATTTCCTTTAAGTTCATTTGTATAATTCCTGTAAACTATAAATTGTATAGTTTCTACCATTTTTTTGATGATGAGTGAAAAACATGTTGCAACCAAACTTTTGATGCATATATTAGGGTGGATCGTAGTTACATGGAGAAAAGAAATTATTATTAATCCGTATCTACTTTTGTTCTATGGTATATAAAGATTAGGAAAAAATCTTAAGTTATTGTTCCACAAAAAAGTTAAATTTCCAAAAAAAAAAGGTTTAATTTAGGTTAGAGGAATTTAGACCCAAAATAAAATCACTTTTCTACAATATATATAATCTAAAGCGATAATTATTCATAAATATTATGTAGTGAGTAGTTCAATGTACACTGCCACATTCTGAATGATGTACATTGCAAGCTGTCTCTCTCCCCGCAACATCGAATCCGTCCGATCAAGTTCTCTTTTGATACCCACTTATATATATATTTATATATATATATATATATATATTAAATTAAGCACTCAATTATTTCTCCGAAACATATGGCCTTTCCACTAAGCATTTCTGATTCCTGATCATTATATTTAATAGTCCTATATGTCAGCATATAGGGCTCAAGTACACTCATAAAATCCGCGATACTTTTAACATCTGTGTTTAAGTGGTAACCCACTTAGTTTTCCCTTTGGCGTTTTTTTTTTCTCTGCCTCTTAGTGTTAGAGGATGTTGAGAATTCCTTGAATAAAGACCATTTTTAAAATTAAGTCTGAATCTGGCTCAAAACATGTCATATGTATATATTTAAATTTAATGCTAAAGAAGCTATTAGATGTACTTGATACTTTTTTCTTGCAATTATTCAGTAGGGTCTCCTCATCCCAATAAATGTTAAAAAAGCACAAAATAATCTGGTTTTTTTTTTAATGTTTGCCAATGTAATTTTTAAAAAATTACATTGGCGCTCTACCATGAAAAAGCTCGAATACCTGTAAGTCATTCCTTTGCTGCAGTACTTAACAGGCACTTCTCGAGCAGGGTTTGTCATACCCACCGTCTAACTATTTTCAACGCTCCATCTAAATCTTTTTTTGAAAATGGACAGTTACTCGTGTAGTTTATTTTAAGGTCATATCCTTTGAGGGGCCTTAGTTTGTAGGCAAATACTAAATATATATTTTTGGATACCGCCTCTTCGGGCATGTCATAACTTGCACGTGGATAGCCGAAACAGTTTTGAATGCATGAGCACGTTTTAAATCTTCCTTATGCTATGGCGTATTATTGAAGTTATAATGAAGAAATGTGATATTTAATAAATTTAATAGATACAGTACTTAATAGAGAGAGAGAGAGAGATAGTACAACAGTATTTTCGAATGACGAAATTCTCTTCGTGGTTATGATGAGGAGGAATCAAACGATGAAGAGTGTAACACAACAAGTATGATTCATCCACTGAAATAGATTCCGATTTATAAAAGATAGACATTGTTGAAAATAAATGTTTTATATCTAGTGACACAAATCTTTTGGGAAGAACGTAATTTTAAAGGAGACAACTGGTACACATGTTATCCACTTTCAGACGAAGTTTTGAAGAAATAAAAAACTGTTGCTGGAACAATAAGCGAAAATAAAAAAAGAAATTCCAAAATTTTTGAATTTAAAGAATAGAGAAGTTTACTAATATATGTTATGTTTTAAAAAGACACAGATTAAAAAATTATTTTAGATCCAGTGAAAACATCGCATTCCCTCACGAAGGGAATAAAGGAGTGTATAAACAATTTACTGTGAATGCCCTTATAAAAAGAACAGAAAAACTTAATTTACGTGTGAAAAACGTAATACAAATATTGTATTTCCTACTTTTCTCCCTTTTTAACTTTTGTATACAAATTTTACGGTAAAAACAGAATATAAACATCCTTGGGTATGAGATACCTTGTGCGAGAACTATCGGTTGTCCTTTTTGCGCGAGTGATGCCGGGTTAATATAAAATTAAATTTTTAATTTTACTATATACCAGAACTATATACTACATAGTATCTCTTAGGTATATATATAGGTAAGTTTTGAAATTACGAAAAAAATATACTTCAATCCACCTTATATATACATATATAGTATTTATGCGTATATATACACACGAATAGAACAAAAACAAATAGGAATTTTTAAAATTTTTTTAAGTAAATAAAATAAACGAAACACAGAACTTATTTTCACTTATTATCTCCTGATTTATGTATTTTTCCAAAATTTATATAATGTTTTTTATGTCACTGTCTTAAAAATATGATGAATGGACCCGAAGCTTTTGAAGCACAAATGTTTGTCATCGTCATCATATTACTATTCAATTAATGACTCTTACAGAAGTGAAGAGAATGATGAAAATTGCTCGAAGAATTTTTAAGAACTATAAGCTGGATGCTTCAAATACTTTCTTTGAATTTAGTCGAAAAGCTGCCATATTGTGTCGAAAGTTGTTATACCCTAAAATCACTTTTCTGATGTGAAAGAATTCTCTTTTCCGCTCATAAGCAAATTTCACTTTTTCTAAGAGTTGGCAATAATTGTTCCTAATTTTTCATGAAGAAAATCATACTACAATGATGTTGCTGAGAGTGATTCTAGTGGATGGACGGTGTTCACGCTTCACATTTTCTACTTTTTTTTATCCATCTGGAAACCGTATGGTTCAATGGTATACTTGGGTCCTCAATAATGTCTTATCCTAAAATTGTTTTGACAATTTGCTTAAAATTCACTTTTTTTAACTTTCACAGGTCAAAAGTTTTATGATAATCTGTTGTTCTGCTGCAGGATATACTTCTTTCGAACTCATTATGCTAGTAACTCGATAAAGTGGTAACAACTTCACCGATGCCACATCTCCTCTCTCCAACGCATAGCAGAAAGCCATCTTTTTAATATCTGGACAGTCGAGAACATCTTTAGCTTAGAAATTCCTGTTCATTTTTGATCCACGCACGCACATACACGCACTACGCACACACACACATATATAATTATGTATGTAAAGTTTTCCCTCGAATCAAAGATGATTCAGGGACATCTTTATCTGGTTGCATTCGAGTAATTAAAGAAACATTTTTTATTTAGTTTCTCATTTTATTAATAAACACTCACAAAGTGAAAGTCAGCAACACAAACACACATAGTAATGACAATGGATAAAAGATTTCAGACCACAGAATTATTTTTTCGCATCCGAAAGATCATAGCTTTTATACCTTTTTTTACCGAAGATATCTAGCACCTATAATAATCATATGACTATAGGTGTTTAATATGCTGATTATAGTCAAAGCTGATGGCTGACGAAATATTGAAAAATCTCTTTTTGAATGTGACAGCAGCGAAGCAATTTTGAGAAGATAAAGTTGATGTTAAAATGACATTCCTCGTCAGGCAGGTAAACTATATAACGCGAGTTTTTGAAATGTTCAAGACTATTATAAATTAAAGAAAATTCTAGGAAAGAAAATTTAAATGGAGAATTTATAAATTTATATAATATAGTCCTCTAATGAAATAAATTTATTTAATATCAAAACTTAAGGCAGAATTAAATTTCTATTTTAAATGGTTATATGTTTTTCGGAACTTTTTTATTTTAGATTCAGAAAAACAAGATCAATCTGATATTATTCATCAGTAATAGTGAAATAAAATATTTCTTTTTAATTGAAATGATGTTAATTACAAATAGTGCCCCCCCTCCCCGAACAAAAATGTTAAAATTTTTCAATTATCGTTTTATTTCCCGCACAAGTCAAGATTTATTTAAACAATGTAAATACAATAAAATTCAAAGACATGAGTTAAATTTCTGATCAAATAAAGAATGCAAAATATTCTATTGGATTTCTCTTAAATGTTATTAACTCATTAGTTCTTTAAGATTATAGTATGCTGTAATTTATCTTTCTAGTATCTTTTGGTTTTTCAAACGCATGTCTCTAAGAAAAGTAAAATTGAAGAGATGATTTACTTTAAGTTTGATAGGACATGAATTTTACATGTATCATTACGTATTCAAACTAATGAATAAACAAACGAAAGATATATTTAAAAAATGAAAATAATTTATAAAAGACCAATAAGTTTGCATAGTGGATCTATGTGCAAATTAATTTGAGATACAGTTGGGTCAGACAATATTGTTGAAATTATCTTGCATTTCAGTATAGAGCATAACCGGATAATCAATATGCTGAGAATCCTGTAATAGTCATTTCATTTACTTACGAAGATGAGATGATTGTCTCTGACACATTCGTAAGTATGGAATATAACATTGTATTATCGAATGCAGATATATGTATGGAATAGACGAATATTAAAATGGATGAAATGTCCAGAAAGTAATACACAAATAATTGGATGAAAAATCTATTGTACACAGTAATGGGAATATTTTTGAGCAGAATCAAGAAACAGTAAAAAGTTTTATTAAATATATTGGAAGCTCTTAGAACATTTCTGACAGATATCGGAATTTTGATGAATGAAAGTTTCAACAGTAATGCAAAATGTAAAAATGTTTCAGAACGCAAAGCTTATATTTAAATGTATAGTATAATTTTGAAAAAACTGTACATGGCAGAGGCCAAATAGTTCTTGTTAAATAAATGGTTTCAAATTTATTTATGCTTCATTCCAATCCCGTTTTTTTAAAATTTATATCAAGATCATTTTATTAAAAATACTCGATGATTATTTTCCATAAGCATGTAATAACGTAACATGATAATCTCATTATTCAATAACACTGCTACTGCACTGTATAATAAAAAAAATAATACCCGAGTGTCTTTTATCTTAAGTATTTCACAGTAATTTTGTAATCAAGTATTTATTATTGCAGGGGTGAGCAACTAGTGGCCCTCTAAGATAGTCAGAAAATCCGCTTTGAATTGAGCTTTCCCATGCATGATCAAAGATTCATCTTTTATTTAGCACTATTAGGAAGAAAACAGAGTACCTGAAAGTACTTCTATTAAGGTATCCGACTACTTGTGACAACTTTTTTTTTTTAAATGAAGATACGGAGATTTTTTTTGTGGTTTTTAGATTTATTTAGTACATTTTAAGAAAAAAGGCTAAAATTAAGAAGAGAAAAACAAATTATTACTACTAAAATGGGAAAAATTATCGAAAAATTACATAAACGGGACCCGCTCTGTACAAATAGTAAATGGAACAATTCTCACTTTTTCAATTTTGATGTATCACTTTGTTATTCCTTTTTGAAATGACCTTCATGACACGAGATATTTTAATTTTTACAAAAGATGGAGCCCTTTACTTTAGTTATTATATGAAATTGCTTAAAAAAGGAATGATTATATTCATATAAAGAAATGTAAATTTTGTAATAAAACAGTGATTGATAAATCTGAAGATCCAAACACTTCTACTGTTATACAGAACATACATAAAACATTTCAGCAAATTATTTTCAAAAAATTTTGAGCAATCGCTGTCCCCGTTTAAGCTTTTTGAAAAAAAACACATATCGAGTAAAACGCAATTTTAAAGTTTGACATCCTATGTAAAGTTAAGGCATCTGATTTTACTAAAACACTTGTAATTTTTGTTCTAGTGAATGGAAAATAAAAATAAATAAATAAATAAATATGGTAAATAAAATGGTCTATAAAATAAAATCAGAAAAAAATGTCAATTTAAAAAAAAATCATGTTTTTAAGGTAGTCGGATACCTTAAGAAATCCTCTGCAGGGTTTGGAGGATGAGATCACAAGATGATTTCAGGATTTTAAGAAAACTTAGACTACATTCAAATGCAATTCCCATTACTGCTGATATTGATACAGCAACTAAGGAACTACAGCTTGAGCTTATTGACGAAGTCAAATCACAGCTTGAAAAACATATTTAATTCTATGACAATGATTTTACAAATATTTGTTGTCTGAAAAATGTCCATGTATGAAGAAATTTTCTGAGACATTGTTCTTTATATTATATTCGACATATATTTGTAAGTAAAGTTTTTCTTGCATAGGGATCAACAAAATAAACATACATCTGCAAGTTTACTGACATGAACTTGTAATCTGTGATTAGAATTTCAACAAGTAATCTCACGCCAGATTTTAAAAAAAATGCAGTTAAGTATGATTAGGTACTTCTTTTTTATTAAATTGATTAAAAAATTAAAGGTGCTTGCAACTATAGACAACATGAAACTATCACAATAAATATTTAGAATAAAACTGGCACTATATATTTTATTTTTAACTTATATTTATTATTTTTATGCTGAGTGCTACTATTTTAAAAAAGAGTGATTCTGCAGTATCCTTCACCCTCACCATTAGGGATTGCAATATCGAACCAAAAGTTCTATACACAGGGGGGTATTCGGTATTTTCTAGATCTTAATACCGAGATACCGGCTTTAACACTGGTAGTAGAAATTTTAGAAAAAGAAAGAAAACACAGGTGTTTCGGTGTTTTATTTGTCAGAGTTTTATTAGAGAGTGCAAATATCACAAAAATAATTTGTAACTCATAAATTATAACAGTACATAAAAGAATCATAAAAAAAATAAAGATCTGCTTGTACTCATTCCCCATTAACTTTAATGACTCTTGAGCATTTTTTACATAGTGCCACCATACCCTTTTCTTCATATAAATAATGAAACCAAACCGAAGTATTATCAACTGATTTTTTATGTTCTTTAAAGTTATTCTTATTCCTTATTATGGGTTAGTATGTATGAGAATATACGTATATAATGAATCTGAACAACATTTTGAACCCTAAAGTAAGGTATGCAAATACAATGTGAATAACAAACTTGCCAATTGAAAAAATATCGAAATATTACTCACTTTCTTCACAACTACAGCCTTGCTTTCCCACATACGAATCCTGCGCGTATGCAGTATCGCTCTGTGCTGTAATAGGATAGTTTTGACTCGCCCCCTTGAAAGATTCATATATTTTATCACTTCTTTTGATTGTACGGTGCAACTTTATATTCACAGTCTAATTAATTTCGCGCATTAGGGAGACATAAATCAAAAACGTATGCTATGTTGGCGATCCCTGAACATATAGTGGAAGCAATTTAAAAAAAAATCTAGTAAATACCGAAAAAACGGTATTTAATCTTGTTAATACCGGTATTCCAAAATTGTACAAATGGCTCAAAATACCGGTATTCAGTATCCCGGTAAACCGGTATTACCATCTCTACTTTCTATAGAATAGGGACCCCGGGAGCCAAAACAAGTTGCCCGCCCCTGTATTATTGAAATATTCAATATATCTAGTGAAGTGTTTCATGTATTCCTTTTTAAAGTAAAAGTACCATTTTCTCTTTTGAAGAAAAATACTTTTAGAAGCGTCGTATTTAACATGTTTTTAGTTAGGAAAATAATTTAAAGAGATGAATATATATTGGTTCTTATATTGGAAATGACTTTTTTTTTTAAATGAAGAAAAAGTTATCCACTCTTCCTTTCGCTTAAACATATTGAAAAAAAATTATTTTTATACATGAGAATCGTTAAAACTCATTTTTAAATTGATCTGAAAAGATCATTTAAATCTATCCCTTTAACCTCAAAATAAATGTTTATTTAAAACTGCTATAAAATAATTGCTTTCCCTTAGAAAATGTTTTCTTTCAAACCATTTAATGAAATTGGACAATTATCTTTCTGTTTTTAGATTTACCTCTCAGAATAAATTTAATTCACAAAGTATTCAACTCTTTTGAAACCATTGTAGAAGAGAATTTCTTGAAACAACTTTTAAACTAAACAAATCTAAGTTTCGGGAGAAATTTCTCAAAGGTGGAAGAAAACACAGGAGGTATAATTTATGAGTAAGCTCTTCAACATTGAATTTCATATTTTCATGGAAAAGCTTTTTCACGGGTTTAGTCATCTGGAAACATATTTCAACATTCAATTTTGTTATTCTTTGATCTCTGAAAATATATGGACTGCTAAGATTTTTTTGCAGTAAGAAGTAAAAGAAATACTGAAAAAAAATATTTATGATTTTTTTTTGGTAAGCTCAAAAATGCAACTGTTATGTTTACCATAAATATAAAAATTTATGTTTAAAGAAAAAAGCTTTTATTTATATTTTTAAAACTAGGAAACGTGTATGTTTTTTTCTATTAGCCTTCACGTAAAATCGAAATGTATTTAGATATTTTATTTTGTTTTTAATCATTCTTATTCTATTCAGTTTTGAAGTGAACATGAATGGTTTTTGGATAAGCATTTGGATAAGCTTTTTGGATAAACATTATTGTTTCCCCCCTCATTTCGTTTTATTAATGGTTTATTATTTACAATATAATACTCAAATTGCCAAGAAAAAAAATGGTGGCAGAATTAATAACTGCCATACTTAAAAGATAAACAATTCTTAATATTTTAAGAATTTTATCAGGTTTTCATTTCTTATTTAAAATACTTCTTGAGAAAGTTGCTTTCGAACTAAGCGAAGCTCACATTTATTTTTCAGTTACTACTATTAGTTCACACTCCTCCTATATATATATATATATAAATATATATATCAAGTTTTCAATCGTTAATAAATTACTTTTTATTCATTGACTCAAATTCAAGTGCATTTTTTTAAACTTGTATTGGATGGCACTCTTTATGTTTCTACATTTTTTCAAATATTAATTCATTAATTAAGTTTTATTTTTTAATATTAAATTTATTTTGCATTATTTTTGATGACGTTACAACTAGCTGCCACAGATGGTGTGACCAAAGTAGAAAATGACTCTAAAATTTTTTTTTATATTACATTTTTGCGTTAACAAAACTTTAACAATTACATTGGAATTCATATTAATATTTTTAAATAACATACACAGAAAAATCATCACAATTTAATTTGCATAATATTTTAGAGTAAAATACAATATTATTTTTATTCAATTCCTACTATTAGCTCACAATCTCTATAGATTTATTTATTTATCTTGGTGGGGGGGGTAATTTTCAAACGTTAATAAAGAACATTTTAAAGCATTCAATTGGGCTGAAATTTTATATACATGATATTATTTTGGATGACAATACAATAATTTAAGTATAATTAATAAAAATTAATTGATTAAAACTAATTATTTAAAGAATTACAAATACACAACCACGTTGGAAACATTTTTGGTGAGTTGTGTCAAAACTTGAAAAGGTTTTTTTCCTCACTTTTTAAAGTTTTCAGTTGAACTGAAATTTTATATACACGATTGTTTTGGATGACAATACGATACTTTAATGATAATTAATAAAAATTAAGTACCACCTATAATATTGTGATTCTGTCATATGTATACACATATTTATATTAATTGTAACTATTTAATAAAATATAGCTAAAATAAATTATTTCTTTGTTGATCTAAGTAGGAATGAACTTAAAATTTTTTTTTATACTACTTGTTGATAATTAACTATTGTTTTTACTGTTGTAAAAATAATATTATTAATTTGGTTTTTTATTTACCACCTAACACTTACACGCTATACTTACTAGCATTTAAACATTAAACACAAAATAATGATGTTGAAGAGATAAATATATTACACAATATGTGACATATGCAATTTTATCAAATAGGTTGCACTAACATAACCGAGGAATTCAAATTGTCAAAAATAAAATAGTCTAAATATATGAATAAACAAAAATGCAGCGTACTTATAAAGTAAGAATAAATATATGACTGGTTAATGATGTTGAATGATAAATTTTACTACAAAAATAATTTTCTATGATATTTTTTACATTAATTTAAAAATAAATATATCTTTTGTAATAAAAATTCATCTTGCGACTAGTAGGTTGATTTACTACTACTTGCACACTTTAAATTTTCAAAAGACTGTAATTTGTACATTTCCACTGTAAAATAAAGCTGAAAAACAAGGATCACCAATTCTTTTTCAATTGGAAGCGGAGGATATCGGAGGACAGCATCTTTTTAAAATGATTGTATTCCTCTCAGAAAAGATGTAAATTGTACCATAAAAAGGAATTAACATAAGATAAATAAAAAATTAGCAGTTTATTTGAATTTATTTATTGTGCTAATTTCATATCATCTATAGCTTCAAGCCCATTTAATATTATAATCAGTTTAACGAAACAAACGTACAATATAACACTTTTCTACATTTTTTTTGAAATAAGGAGTGAAATTGTTTGTTAAAATTCTCATCAGTGCCTGCAAATTAATGTCAGACAAATTGCTTCTATATTTACTCTGGTTGATCTTCATGCAGCGTTCAAATATGTGTTGACCCAAATATAGAGAAGGTTTTCTATTTGGTTTTCTGACTATCTTAGCGGGCCACTAGTGGTACGCAGGCTTCTATTTGCCTATCTCTGCTATCAAGCTTTTATGTAACCCTTAATTATTTTTAGTAATTAAAATTCAATGTTATGAAATTTAGTGTTAAATTGAGGATTTGATTATAATAATCAACATTAGCTCTTCAATATTGATTGTTCTAATAAAATCACGTTCAGGGGACATAGTACGATTTACGAAAAAATTTTTAATTTAAGGATTTTTAATATTTTTTGGTTGCCTCCTATGTGTGTATACTATGTTAAACATATTTTGTGCTCAAAATTTCATAAAAAGCAAGATATGTAATTTTTTATGGAAAAAACATGAAATTTTTGAAGTGATTTTAAAATGCTACCCCTCCTACAAAAGTTGACGTACACGCATGAAATTTTATTTACAAGTACGTCAAACTATGTATAATAAAATTTGGTATGGGTTTTGCGTTAACGTGATTGGTATTCTTACAATACTTCTTTTTATGAATGTTTATTGAAAATTCCTTAAAAAATGTATAAATTCTGAGTTTAATTATTTTTTAAAAAATAAATATTGCTTTGATTCAAAAATGTATACCAACTTTTATTACATGTACTATTGGGAATAGGTAAAAAAAATTTCAAAGCATTAGGCGCAATAGTAAAAAAGCCTTAGCATTTTAAATGAAGACAAACTATTTATTTTATCTTTCTTAGATACGGCAGTTTAAAGTTTTGATTTGCCATAGAGATGTGAATAAAAACTAACGTGAAAGCTATTATAATTCTGCGTTTGTTAAGTTTAGAGCTTTCAAATTTTGTGAGGTTATAGGAAAGTATATAAAGAAAAATATTTAGGCTAAAAAAATTAAATTTGATTTTTTGACCGATTTTGGTCAATTGAATCGTACTGTGTCCCCTTAACACATATTTCTCACAGATATTGGTTATATCTGTGAACGTCTATGTGAAGTTCATTATTCAATTTTAGAAGTGTGAGAGATATTTATGAAAATAGAAAATTGTATAGGTTATAATTTGTTAAAAGCCAAGAACTTTTTAAATAAAAATTAGAGATTGATATTAAAGCTGAAAAATTTCTAACGAGTTCTGGGTGATACTTAGGGAGCTTCCTGTAAATTTGCATTGATTTAACAGGATTTAAAACAGGTCTATTAAAATTGAAATTAGAAAAATGTGAGATCGCTTACGCTTTCAATACTACCTTAATTTATAGAATATCCTTTGACATATCTTTTTGGAATAAGCTATTTCTAAAGAGTCATTTCGTAAAAAAAAATTCTTTTATGTGCTAAATATTGTAATTTTTTTTATATATTCTATGATTAATATATTATTAATATTCAACTGTGTGAAAATCTTCAAACTGAATTTTACCGTGCAGGTTCGGTATGTGAGTGATTGTAAGGAATAAGTGAATAAATATAATTAAAAAGATTTCTGATAATTTTTACAGAAAAAAATAACTGAATTAGTTATTTTACATGAAGTAAATCTAGTACATATTTCTTCTGATATGCTGTTAAACGCTGTTATCCTCCTGATACTATTTCAAGAATCATTTGCCTACCTGAATTAAAGCTACACAGTATCTAACAATTTTAATAATACCGAAAATTTTTCTTTTGCCTTTTTTTCCATATCATTGGGAAGTTTGCCACTAACTTTTAGATTTGATAACAAATCAGTTTTTAAGACATTTGAAGTTTTCTGAAGATAGATTTTGGTTTCGGTTCCCTTTTAAAGCATTTTTTCACTCTTAAATTCAGTTAATTAGCCCTTTATCTTCCAACGGTACTTATAAGTACCACTCACTTAAAAATTGCATAGAATGACCATTTTTACGAATACTCTGATGATAATTAGCAGGAATATTCTTTTTATATCCACTCTTACAAGATATATGGCAGCACGGGTTCTATGATGAGTATTTTAGAGGGGAAAGTGAATAGTTTTATAGCAGAAATAGCGCTTTCAGCTGACGGTGTTCTCAGCGGATTGTGAAGATTGCCATTTTTGTTCCGAAAAAATAGTTAATGTCAAAAGGTAAGTGTCTTATTTTCTTTTTGTATGTTAATGAAGACCTTAAAAAACGATTTGACTATTTATTTCAAGTAAACAGCGTACATAATTAATTTTACAGTTGAATATCTTTAATTAATTAATTAGCTCTAACGGATCAAATTTCCCGAAATTGAGTTATTTGTTTATGTATATCCCTTAATTTTCAATGTAGTGATTTAAAAAAAAGTATTGCATGAAAAAAACTACACTAAGTCATGATGCGGTAGATAAAGGGGTAATAATATTTTTGAGCACAATCAACTCTTTCAATGTAAAATGGTTATTAATTTCAATTTTCATTGCTAAAATAATTTCTGCTTGATAATGTTTTGAGTTTTCATAATTGCTTAATTAAAATTGATTCCAAGGCCAATTTTTGTTTCAAAAAATTATTTATATAACTTAAAAGCTTTTTCATTATTTTTTTCTTCTTGAGAAAATGCCACAGTCAAAACTTTCTCAAGTTGCTATGAGAAACAATATTTGGAAGTGATGGAATACTACTGAAAACGATATATCTAAAAACTAGCCCTTCGTTGAAACTGCAGTAAGTCTTACACAAATATAAGTATCCCGATTACAAGTATTGCAGATAAAAAATAATATATCCATGATGTGCTGAACTACATTATAACAAACATATAGTTGTACTATATTATGGTATTTGAGTTCTTGTTGGACTACTTTAAAACTTGTTAATTTTCCCCAATTTAAAACTAAAAAATTAAATTTTATGTGCAAAACTTAAGTTAGTATCATTATTGTTGCTCTTTGTTAAATTACTTCCACTCACAGGTATTACTGGACAGCACATTTAGTTATATACAAGTACGAAAAACGATCACGTATACTGCACACAGGAAACAAATCTGACCAGAAGCACACAGCAATCGGTCAGCTAGAGAACCCCGTAGAAGAAAAGCGTGGGAGTGAAGCGGGAAAACCGCGCGTGGGCGGGTCAGACAGTTATCTTTCCTCCAGAAAAAATAGTTCTCTCGCTTCACCCCCAACATACCTCTCCTGCGAGTGATACATTTTTTTCAAACAGCGCTAATATTATAAACACATACACAATACACATAAAATACAATAAACACAGTGGCATAAAATCAAGAGAGTAATGAAATTTTTTACATTGAATATTCTAAATTTTCTACATTCATGGCTTACGTAAGAAAATCTGCAATTAAAAATTGTGTTTGGATATATTCTAATTTAATTACAGTATCTTCAATTAAATCCTTTACAAAATGAAAACGTAAGTTCATGTGACTTGATTTATTTGAAGAACGGGTACCCTGAATCCACTGAATTGCTGCTTGACTATCTGAATTTAAAGTTACAGCATTATTTATAAATTGTTCACATTTTAATTCAGTTAACAAATTTACAGTCCAAATTATATCTTTACAAATTTCAGAAATAGAAAATAACTCTGCTTCACATGTTGACAAACTAACACTTTTTTGTTTACGACATTTCCATAAAATTAATGAATTACCAAGTAAAACTACACCTCCAGAAAATGATTTTCCATTTTTCTGTATTTCACCAACTAGCATCTGAACTAGCATTTAAAATACAAAATTATTTTCGTAAAACAGTTTTTTTTATCTTTTGAGCCCATCAAATATCTTAACACTTTTTTAGCCAAATTGTAATGTATCTTCTCTGGATTATGATTAAATTGGGATAAATAAGACGTTACAAAGGAAATATCAGGCCGAGTTCTCTATTAGCTAAATATAAAAGTTCATCAATTTTAATTTCTGATACATAGTAATATCAATAAATTCATTTGTAGAGGAACAATTTTTGTCTTCCCACTTCACATTTGGAGTTTTGACACTTTTACAATTTTTTAAATTATGTTTGACTAATAATGAATTAATGTAGTCA
This sequence comes from Trichonephila inaurata madagascariensis, assembly GCA_019973955.1. Lineage (NCBI taxonomy): Eukaryota > Metazoa > Arthropoda > Arachnida > Araneae > Nephilidae > Trichonephila > Trichonephila inaurata. The sequence continues at coordinate 54,625 of BMAV01020371.1, read as the reverse complement.
CCTGGGATAAATAAATACCATTTTCACATTTTTCAATTTCCATACCTAAAAAATCTTATTAGTTTTCTTTTCAACCACTTCAAATACACATTTTTAATCTTACTAACAATATCTTCATACATTTGTCATTGTCACAAAAAATAGTTTAATCATCTACATACATACATAATATAAGAACACTTTGATTATCAGTTTTAATAAATACACAATTATCAGAAGCCAATTGTTTGAAACCAAAATTTTCTAATTCACCCATTATTTTCATATACCAGTTTTTACCAGACTTTGGCAAACCATAAATACACTTTTTCAATTTACAAACTTTGTCATCTCCATTAATTTCTCATAATCAGGAGGAAGTAACACATACACAGTCTCCTCTAAATCGCCATATAAGTATGCAGTTTTTACATCAAAGAAATTAACATTTAGTTTTAATTTAGCTGCGAATGCAATTAACAATCGAAAAGATTCAATATTTACAACTGGTGAATACGACTCTGAATAATCTACGTTTTTAATTTGATTAAAACCAGCTGCTACAAGTCTTGCTTTGTATTTTATTTTCCCAGCATCATTTTGTTTTGAACTATATACCCATTTAGAGTTTTTATTAATTTTGATTTTGCAGGTTTTTGTACGATTTACCAAACTTTATGTTTATCTAACGAATCTAATTCATTCTGCATTGTGCCAATTTCCAATTTTGCCAATTAGCACTATTTTTTGCCTCATAATAAGAGTTTGGTACATTGTTCGTTAAATGAACTGACATCTGCTTAGATTTTAGTCTTTCTGTACATCATTCAATTCAAGTACCGGGAGTTGAATTCTGCTTGTCTGGGCAATGACGTGGTCTAAAGGGGAATTGAGTTATCATTCTCAATTGCTACAGGCCCATTATTTATATCAAAATTAGACGATACTCCATTTTCTGTATTTTGATTAATTTCGCTTCTTTCAGGAGGGACATCAAAAAACGAGTCAATATCTCATGTTTCATTTTCAATTTCACCTAAATAACTACTACCCTTTAAAGGTTCATTGAATTTAACTGATCTCTCCTCAATTACCTTTTGATTTTTAATATCATAAATTCGATATCCCCTCATTTCTCCTGCATATGCTAGCATAATTCCATGTCTTCCTGGAACTTCAAATTTATTTCTCAATATTTTTTCAGAACATGAAAATAGGCCACACAGCCAAAGTTTTTGGAGGTAATTTAATTTCGTTTTATTAGCTGTTCAAATTTCTAATGGGAATTTTTCTTTCCCTTTTCGTGATGTAATATTAGATACTTGAGTACTACAATTAATAGCTTCAGCCCAAATTTTTAAAGGAAGCTTACTTTCATATAATATAAAGCTTTAAATTGGGAAAATATATCAACATTTCATATTTATTTTTTAAGAAATAATGAAGTACACACACATGCAAGAAAAATCATCTACAATTACCATAAAATATTTTGCATCACCATACGATTCGATATTAATTGGACCACACAGGTCGGCATGGAGCAATTCAAGAATTTGTGAGAGAGATTTGACTTATATCAATTCTATGATGAGTTTTTCTAGTTACTTTACTTATATCACAAGTTTCACATGTGAAATTATTTATATTATCAATATCAATATAATCTTTCATTTTTAGCATATATTTACAATTTAAATGGCATAACCTGTTATGCCAAATTTCATAATTATTAGAACAGTGCTTCTCAAACTTTCAGTACTGGCGGCCCAATTTTCATTCATAATTTTTATTGCGCCCCTCTTATACAATAATAATGTTTTGAATGCAATACTATACATATAATGCACTTTGACTCTAAAACTACAATACGATCTTAATCATAAACCTACATCTTCACAAGATAAGTGTTAAATTTTGTATATGTTACTTTTAAGTAATATGTATTTTAAGTAAATTACTTTTAAGTAATAGGATAATTATTATGCTATTTTTTTTTCTTTCTCTAATTTTTAAATTAGAACAGATTGTAAAATGATATTTAATTAAAGATTTATTCCCTTCATCATCCATTTCTAAAGATACAAATATCATTAGAAAAATAGTCTAGTCTATGTTGCTCTCTATCAAATTCATCACATCTGGCAAACATTCTGGCGAACGTTTGCGTGAGTCTGGGCAACCTATCGGATGTCTGCGCAAAACATATAAAAAAGCTGTACCTGGTTTAATTCCATTCAGTTTTGGTAGAGTCGATACTTTTATAGCTACCGAATCTGTCTTCAATGTATTTTTTATAATTTACGCGTTAGTTGTAAATCACGGTATTAAGTATTTATGGCAGTAGATTAAAATAAAATCATAGATATATTTTTAAGTCGTAGAGAACATTCGATGATAATAAAGTATCAACAAGTACACAAAAGAGCATGGTTTCGAAAATTAAATCAAGGATATATTCTAAAGAATACTTAAATTTTGGATTTACTATTACTATAGCTCAAAAACCCTGTATAAAACTTACATATGTACTTACTATGTGTTAAAACTTACAAATCTGAAGAACAACATGCGGAAATTGTTTTTAAAACCATAGAAAATCATTTAGTCATGTTGGCATGGAATTTTAAAAAGTATTTTCTTGCTGAGGACAACTTTATAGCAAGTTACGAGTGGGTGGGAACTCCTTTCACAATTCTTCAGAAGGGCTCTCAACTGCCGGAGTAGAAATCTTCATAGATTTCACATCCAGTGGCATAGTTAAAAGGCAATTTTGAAATAAATAGCTCTTTGAATTTTGGGCAGAGGTGGGTGATGAATTTTCTGCACTGAAAACGAAAGCATTTCGTATACAATTACCATTTTCAACATCATACCTTTGTAAATCCGGATTTTCTGCAATAGCTGCTTTGAAGACAAAATATAGATCTCAGCTAAATATAGAAAAATAACTCAGAGTGTCAATTTCTAATATTAAGCCTTCCTTTGAAAAACTTTGCTCTGCAAGACAAGCCCATGGTAGTCACTAATAATTATTAAACTTGTTCTTATACTGGCTGAAGTACCAACTCGTCACACAAGTTTATTCTTTTTTTAAAAAAATAATACATTATTCTGGATATAATAGCTTAATTGTAAGGAGAGTAAAACCAAGTGCATGACAAGATATACAAAAATGTAAAATGGTTTTTGAAATGAATGCTCATATTATAAATAGTTTTGAACGAGCTGTGCAATTAAAAGCCTCACAGAATGTTAAATAATGAAAAAGAATGTAAAATTCCAATAAAGAAGACTTGTGTTATTTTTAATATTTAAAACGAGAAAACTTCAAAATGTTTTAGCCCGTGATCAAGTATGCACTAAAGTTAATGTTCCCGCGAAGTGACTCACCCCAATCCTTTTTTTTTATAATTATTTTTACTATACACAATAAAAATCACAATTTCAGTGAATAATTTACCTAAGAGAAAATATACTTACCTATTTCAAGGACTTTTCAACTTGTCTTTGATAATTTGAGAAGAAACCCAATAAAACTGAACTAAATTGTTTCAAATGTGCGTGACTTTTATGAAGGATACAAATCACAGACACTTTTCGCTAACGTTCTATCCAGTGTACTCAATATAAAAATATGGATATTAGTTCTAAAAAAGAATTGTGTTCAACGTTCTTCACATTATGCATTATATGTTTCAGAATACTCATTAAAATAAATCTTGACCAAATAATTCTTCAAAGGGCTCAATATACTTATCCATATATCATAAAACTATTTCAAATGGAAAAAGGCGAAACAGAAATATATAATTTACATCTTCCCTAAAAAAAAAGGACAGAGATAACCATACCAGTAAGTTCGAAGGTCAGCTTAAGTGATATTTTAGGTTAAAAGAAACGTAATAAAAAATATCTCATCGTGGGATTACAAAAAAGCAAATAAAATATATTTTTTAATTTGGTTATAGGATCAAAGATAGCTAATGAGCGTTTGAAGTAGAATCTTTTATTTTTGATGGTATAATTTTGCCAGATGATATATATAAATCAAATCAGTTTAAATCTGTATATTTTTATTATGTCAGAAAGTATTTTGTTATGCTTAATTCCAGTAAATTAATTTTTTTAACCTTTTATTTTCGATATGCTCTCGACCCCCTCATTGGTTTATCGCACCCCACAGTTTTAGAAACACTGTATTAGTAGATTGGTCAGAAATATAACACTCAGATTTATACATAGGTTCTAATTTAATTTATAATCTAACATTATTTTTAAATGCTTTATAGTTATTAACTTAATATTTTTATCATATATCAATACACAATTATTTTCTGATTTAATCTTACAACCTTTATCCATTAAACATGTCACACACACAGACAGTAAATTACATCTTAATTGAGGAACATAACTGACATTATAGTAATTGTTAGATTAATAGAATTACAATGTTTTGTAATCACAGTTTTAGCTGAAACGTTTCCAGTTCCTTGGCTCACCATTGTAGAGTTTTTATCGGCTAAATAAATGTCCATAACTTCTGGACTAATATTTTTGAACCACACAAATTCTTTAACCCTATGACAGGATGCACCACTATCTAGGTTTCACAGAGATTTTCTTCTCGATGGGAAGCTGCAAATACGTGTCCATTTCTAGACGTATTGTTTCTTTGGCTTATATTTCTTTGGCTTGTACTTGTGTGGAAAGTTCTTGTTTCTATAGTAATAATCCTTGCCAGGTAATTTGGTTTTTTTTACAAATATAGCAAAGTCTCGTATGTTTTTCATTTTATCTCCTGGAATAAAATCCCATAATCCCATCCATACGAGTTTTAATTGGTAAGTTGAAAGTTGTTTCTTCTCTTAGAATTTGAAGAATTTTCTCCATAGTTTTTTCCCTCTGAGTTTTTAAAATATCGCGCACTTTGTAGAATTTTCCATTCAATCCTCTAACAGTATGGTAGACCAACTCCCTCGGCGACACGTCCAATCCTAGGGAGTGACACTTAGTCGATATTCCCCGTGCTCTTACAATATAATCCGCTACACTTTCGCCGTTTTTCATGACATGTTCTTGAGTTCATTGCCCGCGTCAATTTTTCGGTCTTCGCCTTGGCCGATGAAAGTTGCTCTAATTTTATCCCACAGCACTTTCGCGTTGTCTTCCGCCGCGAACTGCAACGCTTATTCATTGGCGAGCGATAGCTTTATATACGATATAGCATCTAAATTTTTTGTCTGCCACTTGATCTCGTCCTTGCGGCTAAGGTCTCCAGGTGTTTCGTTTATGATTAGAGAGTCTAATCTCTTTAAGCTAAGGGCAGCTTTCATCTTAAGCTACCATATAAAATAGCTCGTTCCGTTTAAATTGGCAATTGTTATTTTATCCATTATGGGTAAAAAGGTTTAAACGTTCACAAACACAACTAACACATCACACAGATAAACCACTCTCTGGTACCACTTGTTGTTCTTGGTGAAATTACTTCCACTCACTATCGCGTCTCGAAAAACGATGACGTATACTGCACACAGCAAACAAATCTGACCAAAAGCACACAGCAACCGGTCATCTAGAGAACCTCGTAGAAGGAATGCGTGGGAGTGAAGCGAGAAAACCGTGCGTGAAAGGGTCACACAGTTATCCTTCCTCCAGAAAAAATAGTTCACTCACTTCACCCCAACAATTATTATGTTGTACATAAATTATTTGTGTTTCAAAACTTTTGTGAAAATGTTTTGTTAATATTAGACTGAATAGCCTATCATCGTAACAACACTATCAATATTATGCAAAAAATACTTTGAATTAAAAAAAAAATGTTTTCAGTCATAATTAATTGAAGCGGTGTTTTTATATAGAATACAAGTTCAAAAATAACATATTAAAAAATTAGAGCTTTTTAGGTATTATAGGTTTCTGTTTTATGCCCTTACAAGCTTTAAATGCCTTTTCTCGGATGGGGGAATCCCTAAGGCGTTTTCTATGTTCAAGGTAGAGTCTTGAAATTTTTTGTATATACTCCAAAACGTATGATGTATAAAATTTAGTATGGATTTATGTCTGGGATCTCTAGTTATTATTTTTTTTAAACGCTAATTTAATATTTGAAAAAATTTTGTGTTTTTTCCAGGTTTAGCTAGAAAACAATTATTAAAAATCAACGAGGGAACAGGTTTTGAAATCCATTCTAACCTTTCTTTGCAATAATATAAGAAATATAAATAAATTAAAATGACAAAAAAATCTTAAACATAGAGCATTTTATAAAAATTCGAAAAAACTTCAAAACTTTTTAATTTTTTAAAATTGTAAAATAATGGCTTCTCAAATTGACTTTTGCTTTCAGAATAATATGAGTATAAATTATAAACTATTTTTACTGTTACTGTCTCCAAAAAAATTTTTGAAAAAGGGTACTGCGTAGTCTTAAAAATAAAGATATCCTTACGATTTTTCCGTATTTTATAGTTTTCAGTTGAATATACACACACGTACGCACGAATGCACACACACACAATTATTATTTCAATAAATAGAGAAAAAATAATAGTAAAATGATACATATTTGAATTTCGATAATAACCAAATATAATACATCGTTAATAAAAAAAAAGTAATCTAATAGTTATAACATTTGTTGTCCTCACATGCCTTAGAATTTATTTATTTACGGTGGGAAGTCATCCAATTTTTAATATCTTAGAATAAAGCAAATAAAAAGTACTACATGGGAAACATAATTAACGTACAGGTAAATAAATAATAAGAAGTGGAAATTTTTTCACAAAAATACTATAGAAAGGAAAATTGTAGTCTTAACGTATTACATACGGTATATTCTGGAAAAGTGAAATTTAAACAAAACGTTTTAAAAATTATTGTGCGAGATTCATTTTATTACACGATTTATTCTTCTTATTGATGTATATTATTTTTAATATCTATATTTTTTATCATATTTTATTCGAATTCCCCTACATGTGACATTTTCAGGAATTGAAAGAAAATTTTTTACTGGATTGCTTTAAGTATGGAGAATGAAACAAGTTTCTTTATTTTAAAAGCTATTCTAAGACAAATTATACTACTAGACTAAGATGCATAAAATCCTTTGTGTTGTTAGGTATAATTTATATAAAATAATTTCTACAACTCTTATATAGAAAGTGGAGGTAGTGATTCATTTAGTTTTGCTTATACCCTGCCTTTATTTTATTTGGTTTTTATGCCAAGCTTTTTAAATTGTCTCAGGAGTTACACTATAGGCGATTTATATAGCAGATTTCAGATTATGTGATTATGAAGCCAATATGTTCTTTAAAACGAAGAATTGATTTCAATAAAATATTGCAGCGTTTCAGATTCATCAAAAAATGTGATACAGGCAATAATAAAGTATTAGTTCAAATGCCGTTTTCATTGTCTAATAATAATTCCAAAATATTTAAAGGCCAAAGAAGAAGTTAAAAAATAAACTGATATGCATAATCACGAAAACGTCGGCATTCAATGAGAGTATTATGAAAGGATTTTATTCGAAAAATTGTACATAATGCTTAAATTTGATACTTTTCTTTTCCTAATGGGGCTGCGCATTGGTATTTTAATCTTTGCAGACCTAGTACATTCCCCAGGAGCTAGTATCACTTTTTAGAGCGGCACCATGTAGACGATACTAATTACCGCAAGTAATTTTGATGCCCATTTTCCTCCTCAGAAGGAGGCACCTGATCTCTTGACGATGCAAACCTCTGTTCTACGATTTTTAATTTTGACGAGAGCACCCAAGTCAAGCAGAAACTCTAGGGATCTTTTATATGCCGTATAATCATACGACTTGGCCACTGTCGACATTCTGCATCATTAAAATCCACCGTCTTGGGCCAGGTTCGAAACCGCAATCTTAGGTGTAGATGCCAGCGACAAACCGACCACGCCACCCAGCCCGCTCAAAATTTGATACTGAAGATAACTTTAGTTAAAATCTTTCTCGTTATAAAAGGTAAAATGACACATTATTCAAAAAATTTTGCCTTTTTGTATATTTTCCTCAAAAAATATGCTATGATAATAAAGCATACTTAAGAATAAAATCAATAAAAAATGTATTTTTCAACTACTTCTTAGTTTTTCCGAGAATTCCATTATTTTTAAAAGAATTAAATTATTCTATGATATCTGTGACTTTTTGAAGTGAAAATTTTGCGCTCGGGTGTGAATGAGAAATTTCCCAGTTTTGCATAACAGTTAAAAAAGCGAACGGAAGTAGTCTTCTCCCCCATTCACCCAGTCGTCGCTATAGTGACAGGATAGCGAGTGGGTGGAAAAGGGGGAGCTGGGACACCACGTTATTTACGTCATATCCGTGAAAAAGCTGGATGGTTATCCACCTCTCCGATTACTCAACATGCTCACCTTCCAATTGGGGATCCTTTTTCCCCAGACCCGGGAACATCTATGCATTACGGTGTAGACAAAATAGCTCTCGCAGTAAAAGCGTGCCTTTTCCTAATATTTCCTTAGATTTTTGGCTACATGGCTATGTCTTCGGCGGCTAATTTGTTTTTTTAATTTTCATTTGCGTTGAATTATTATTAGTTCTAGTCAGAATGCCTAAATCAAATGCACAAAGTGGAAAAGAGTTTCGTGAAAGGAAAAAAAAAAATTAGCAGCAAGTCCAGTCAAAAAAGTGTCAAAGAAACGGAAAAATAGTGCAAACTCATCAAGTGCTACTGCCAAATCGCCATCAGAGTACATGAGAGAATATCAAGCACGAAAAAAAAAAAACACTGCAAAATACTCTTAATGCCCAGTTTAAGGGATGAAAAATGCTATTGATACTCTTCTAATGACAGCACAGATTAATACGGACTTTGTGAACCACCCTGTGCCATTAACTGCAGAGCCCTCAACAAGTCCTATGCATGCTGGAGCTGATGCATGTAAATCAATAAGAAATTCTATCTTACGTTACAAAGACTATGATTCCCATAAAAATGCTCACAAAGATTTTCAAAAGCGATTCATTGATAATCCTTTCGGTTGCGGGCGTTCAATTTATGATAGATTATGGCTTAGAGATGATTTGAAAACGCCTGTTGCAGAGTACAAAAATATTTTATAACATATTTTACCTGGAATTAATTTAGAAGATTCATTAAAGCATGCTACAATTGCCGACAAAGTTTAAATAGGAAAAGTATACCAAATTTATAAAAATATAATGGTTTTGTATACCCAGAAATTCCAGCACATCTTTCTACTCTGGATTTGGTATCAGAGACTCATTTCGCTACGAATACCTTTCATGCAAATTAGGTGATTGAGACAAGTACGCGGTCAGTTTGGGTTATTAGGGCAAATAATCAATGTTCCAACGTCACCAAAGAAGTTTAACTTCCATCGCGTGGCGTTCCACGCACCTTTTCTTTCGCTTAAGATATCCGACTATATTCGGAACCGTGATTTTAAAAAAGCGCATAAATGGAAAATTTCCATGATATTTAGTGTCACTTATATTAGAATGCATATATAAAATTATTTTAAGGATATTTTGAGAAAAAAAATTATGTAAATACAATATTTCGGCAAAAAATTAACTTAGACTAACCTTTTTTCAAAATATTTTCCTTTTGTGAAAAATGACTCTATTATAATAATAATATTTTGCCTGTATATAGCTCAGAACTCTGTACAGAGAATCAACTATGATTTTTGAAAAATTCACATTATTTTCAGAGTTACAACCAATTGAAATAATTATAGGCGTTTTTTTCGTAAAATTTCTCCCCTCTGTTGTCTTGAAACATGGATAAACCCACTTTTAAGTTATATATTTCAAAAATTCTGGTTGAGCCTTTGTACCGAGTCCTGAGCGATATACAGGCAAAATATTATTATAATACAAGAATTTTTCGCAAAAGGAGTATATTTTGAAAATGGGTCATTCTATGTTCCTTTTTTGTGAAAATATTGTACTTAAAGAATTTTTTGTTGTAATACTATTCTTAAAACAATTTTATATATATTTTCTAATCTAAGTGACACTAAATATCAAAAATATTATCCATTTATACGCTTTTGCAAAATCAGGTTCCGAACGTAGTCGGATACCTTAAAACTAATTTATATCTTTTTTTACCAAAACAGAAAATCTTGAATTTTATTTTCTTTATAAAATAAAGTGATTTTTTCATATACAGTGCAGACAACAAATTATGCATAAAAAGAGTTGTCATTTTTAATCATCAATCCTTGCAACATATACTAATCTAAATCAATAATTTCGCTTAGTAATTCTGTCGAAGATAGAAACGCGCGAGTATAAAGCTTAAGATTTCCATTTGATGCTTTTCCATCACCCTTGACTTTAAAAAATTTTCACTTACATGAACTAACATTTCTTGCCTAAATGAGGCTGCCTTGACTAAAAACTACCTTTCTCGTCTTTACATCGATCTCAATCTTCAACCAGCAGATTAAAACATATATTTCATCGCAGTTCATTTTCTACCCTTCAGCTCGACAGAACGTACAAAGAACAGTAATTTTAATCTAAGATTTGACAATAGATCAGTGTCACGTAGTCCAATGGGTTTTACGCAGAAGATATGAGAATGAATAAAAAAAAATTCGAATGCGGGAACATAAAATACTCCTTCGCTCAAATTAATAACCTTTCTAGGCCTAATCATTAATCTTACTTCAAGAATTTAACTCCCCCCTTCAGTTTTATGTATTAAAAGTGAGAAAAGAGATAGGGAGGGTCATATTCATGATACTACTAAAGTCTTAAGAAAGATCGATGGCATTTTTTAGTTCTTTTTACCCCTATTTGCAAAATTTTTCATGATCGCGTAATTTTTTTTATTTTTATTTTCACTTCTAAATGATGGAAGAGATGAGCAGAAGCCTTAAACGTTGTTTTTAGCTGGTTTCCTTTAAAATCATGTGTATGCCTGTAACTTGCCTTGGATGTCCAATGATATGTTTTTTTAAAATATTTTGAATACATATTTTGTTTCTCTTTGTAACTTTAAGAGTTTCAAGGTTTTTAAAATGGGATTCATTTTAAAATTTCAACCATTTATCATGCTGGAGAAAATTCGAGAATTAAAGATTATATGACGAAAAATTGCAATAAATGGTATAATGCGCTTTTAATGATATCTTGAAATGCCATTTAAATAAGCTCTTAAATTTTTTAAGTCCTTAAGAGGGAGGAATGGTGCAGTGTGGAATTTTTTGCTCTTACATCATCTGGAATCTATATTAAAGGAAGATTTTTGTTTGATTAAAATGTGAACATCACACACAGTACACATTTAAAGTAAAAACATCTTAGTACAAAGTGACTCACTAACTCATTCATCAAGAAATTTCTGTTAGACTTACACACTTGAATTACGGTAAGCATTTTTCTATTGTCAAATA
>BMAV01020371.1:35000-40931 GCA_019973955.1 Trichonephila inaurata madagascariensis | reverse complement strand
ATATATATATATATATATATATATATATTTAAACCACACCATACTAACTACAACCGGAAACAGTGTTTTTTATGGGGAGGTGGGTGAAGAGATATGGATGCAGATACCTGTGGAGAGGATAAAAATGCCATACTCCTCAACAAATGTATGAAAAAGAAAATTAATTGCAAAAAAGATAGAGTAAGAAAAAAAGGAACTCATCCTTGGTGACCCCCAAGAAAGTTTGGTATTAATTATATAACTATATATTTCATTTTCATGAACGCTTTCGACAAAATTATTGAAACAGAAAAAAAATTTGTTTGGTAAGTATTTACTTGTACAGCTTCAGTGACTCAAGTAACGCCCAACCCGCACGACCGTGCGGATAACGAAATCCCGCGAGTCCTACAAGCCACATTAATAGAGTATAATTAATATTTTTTCTATTTTACAATTATTTAAACATTAATACAAAAACTTGTATCCAATCAATTAGAAATATATTGATAATTATTTTTTATGACAGATGAAAAGAAGACGTGTTTTCGTTGTAATTGAAAACAAAGCTAGATTTGCCAGCTGAAAGTAAAACATGGACCACAACCATCGTCTGTTGATAAAAAGTAACACGTTATACTTTCTGCAAACCGGCTCAATCGTTAGATTCGCGATTTTCTTACATACGACTATATTCCAGAAGCAAAAACATATAAGAATATCTAACCCACACGATCGTGCGGGTAGGGTCTTAAAGGGGTTTAATGTTTAGAATAATAATTCAATTTTTTAAAAATTCTTATAGATAAAACTTAAGGCCGAATCATCAGCTATTTCACTTTAATATAAAATTGACATTGGTGATACTTCCATTAAGCCACACATTTTTAAGTATCCATAACTTAGATCCTCATGGCCAAGATTTTGGATTTCCCCTGTATGTATGTATATTTAGATATATTTGTTTATTTAGTTTTAGCAAAATAAATCATTATAAGAGCAAGAACTTATTTTTATTTATAAGTTAAAATAGTGATTTTGTATTGCTTTTGTATGCCTGACAAATATCTAGTTGTTTTCCATCTCGGGCATAATTTTAAAATAGTATTTGTTAAGTTGCTTCCTAACTTAAATTTATTTAATTCGAAGAAGAAAATGTATGCTACCACGTGAATATGTTAGACCAAATATTGTGAAGAATTTGAACAACAAATAATATTTTTCTTTTATTATTAAAATCAGATAATAAGTTTCATGTGAACTATTATGCGCCACAAATATTATTGTTTTTATTTTAGGTGTAGTTTTATGACTATCTATTCGCGTCGAAAAATTAAATTGCATTTTTTGGATGAAAATTGCGTCGAAATTGTTTCAATAGATAGCCATGAATAAGGAAGAGAAAAAGGGAAAGAATACTTTTAACATACAAATTACTTTTTATTAATTTTTAGAAGCAAAAGTCCAAAGAGCCATATACTACTGACGAGCCACGTTCTACTGATCTCCGGCGTGGATCTTCAAATAATACTAGAAGCAATGAATAATACCAGAAGCAATATATTAAATTTCTTCCTTAGTTAATCTTTAGGTTAGAACTACATATAATTGTGAGTTTAAGTTCATCACTTATTTCTCGTAGCCTTGAAAAATATTTTTAGGCAATATGAGACAATCTGTATGTATAAAAATGGATGTTTGTATATATGACCTCGCTTCCCTCCAACACCGTTCAACCGATCACTATGAAAATTGGCATGCATATGTATTTTTTTTGTGGAGAAGGTTTTTGTGCTATCCTCTGGTGCAGCTCCTCACCAGGTGCTGCTAAAGCATATCAACTTCTGCACCATTCAATCAATCGCCAAGTTGCCAATATGGTGGCCAAAAATGATGCCAACTTGCTTCTTTCGCCAACATTTCGCTGTTTCCATTGAATCACCGTTACAACGTAAAGAACTGCCCGAATATTACAATTTTAACATAAAACAAATGCGACAGAAAATAATATTATTCACGTATTATACCTCCATATTTAAATAATTTACACTATTTTAAGTATTTTTTACTCAAAATTTATAACAATGCTAGTTTTGCTGAGCAGAGTTCCGCATAAGGAGTTTCGCATAAGGAGTTCAAAAATCGACCACATGGCAGTTACAGGGGCGTTATGAAAAGTAAAAAATCCTTTTTATTAGCTATTAGACCTACAGACTTAAAATTTAAAGAATAGGATTTTTGTTCAGCTGAGATACGCAAAAAGCTTTTTATTTATTTAATTTGCAATTCCCTTAAAATTAACTCATTAAAAACTTCATTATCCTTCAGTCTGTATTGTTTAACTTTTCAATTCACCCTTGTAAAGAACGGGTATACCAGATAGCTATATACAATTTTAATCAAAATAATGAACAGCAAACAAGCTTTTAATAAAATGTGATGTTCTGAACTAAGATATATATATATATAAATATATGTAAGAAAAAAAATAAAACCGTTATTTTAACAGATTTATTTTCAATTCCTAGAAAGGGAATATATTAATAACTTACACGTGTATTTTTTACTAAGTGATTGAAGCTCCTCCCAAACACCCTTTAAGTAATTTCCAAAAATATCTAAAATTTCCCTTCACTTGGACACTTCATTATTTTTTCCTGTTTTATATTTTTCATATCTGAATGTACAAAAAGATTATTTCCTCTTCGTTGCTTTGCATTTGAGAGGAAAGGATATTCACACCTCTTTTTTCTGATGTTCAACTGAAGGAAACTACTAATTTTTTAACTTGACTCTGATGATGACTCTCTGTGATGTAATTGTTGATTTTCATGACTTCATCCTTACATCATTGGGTGATCATAAATATTTTCATTACTTTGGGAGTAAGTTTCTAAATTACACTGTTCATTTTTTCGTGATTAAATTTTAATAATGATTTAAATGATACTCTATCATGATTATTTTAGATATAATTTTGGCCACATTTTCTCTTGAAAAAAGATGATTAATTCTCCACTTTCTATGGTCTACTTGTGTTGTGACTAGAGAAACTATACTTTTTCGATTTCTATATTTTTTATTTTTCTTCAACAGCAGGATAGAATGAGGCTATTTACACTTATGGATTAATGAAGCTATATACATGAAAGAACGAATTATTTGAGCACACGCTCCGTAAACATTAAGTATTATACAGTTATTTTTTATTAACGTAAAATGTAAATCACTTAGAATATTCCATAAACATACTTAACTAAAATTCTGTTGCTAGATTCAAAGAGAAAAAACAAACGTGAAAAAAATTTTGAATAATACAAAATAGGAAAATTACCTATTTTTCATCACATTTCAGAACTTTTAGCAATCTGACAATGATTCCATATTTTTAACTAAAATATATCAATTTTATATGCTTTATTTCTCATAAACCATCTTTTCTCTGCTCACCTCTTACTATACTTCCTTTTTTTCCAATTCTCTTCGATAGTACTTCGTGTATTTGCAAAAAAATAAATATTCCCTTTCGTTATCGGAGACTAAGAAACAAAAAACGAACATTTTCCGGGTTTTCTCTCTTTTCCGTCTGCTCGTTACAAATTCCCAGACACTCACTTCGCAACAAACAGCATTTTCAGTTATCTTAACTGAATTGTGAGGAGCATCAAATCAAATATTTTTCGACCCATTTCACTGGTCGACTTGTAGTACCGAAAATCCTGATTGATCGCAAATGGCCGACCGAATCATCCGCTTGGTTGGATTCTGCCAGTGGCCCCATAATCTTTCGGCCAATAGCTACACGCCGATGTTCGGTCCATTGCGTTCTGCTAATATGCAACCCATAAGGGAATGTGCAAGTGTCACGCACTACGGAAAGCATTCAAGACTGTCCGTTGGTTTTTTACGCCCCAAAAGAGGACAACACTGCGTCCAGAAGGACCGAACCGAAAGCACTAATAAATTCAGTTGGTATCTTAATGGACATAGAACAATAAAGATTTTCTCACATTTGGTGGCTTGCAAACTTTTTCCGTAAAGATTGCAAGAATTGGACTGCAAAAACTAATCGACTGGTTTTTTTTTTTGCTGCGTATCAACAATTAGCTGAGGAATGGATTCAATGTGTATTTTTGTTAAAAATTTTGGAGACGTATTGTTTTTGATTTTATAGGATTACTTAATTAGTGCTAATATTTAAGCTGTAGCTAATTTCTAAAAAATTAATTTCTTCAATATACAGTCGAACCTCTTTCGCTGAATCCTGGAAAAAAGTTCGTTATATGGAAAATTCGTTATATAGAGATCCATCTTTTAATATACTTTATAAACCACATAAAAAATTTTTAAACTCGTAAACATTATATATTAAAAAAGTTATTATTCACACCTTTTTAAATATTAATATATGTTTATTTTATTAGTTTACCATTTAAAAAAAAGAAAGAAAGAAAACTGCAAGTAAAACAAAAAAAAAAACATGCCGAATGCGTCACTGTATTTTCAATATTAAGAAAATAATTTTACATTAAAATTAATGAATTTTAAGGACATTTTCTAATTTAAAGCTTACAAGTAATATTAAACATACATTATTTTATAACTAGAACACGGGGACTCGGAACAATTCCACTGACTGTGAAAGGAGATATCGAAGATGTTTCTAGTGAACTGGATAATAGGCGTTAAAGGTTGCACTCCTTGGATGAAACGTCCAGAACTGTATTGCTCTTGGTGGGTTAGGATCTAATAAAACCAGTTCAAGATTTATGACCACCTTAAATTGTGTTAAAGAGAGAATAATTTGAAATGTTCACAAATAATTCAAAAGTAGGGAGACCAAAAATTGAATCACAAAAGAAAAAGTTCGTTATATAGAAAATGCACTTCGCTATAGAGAGGTTATTTTACGAAGAAAATCGTGAAATGTTCAAGTTTCCATAAAAAAGTCCGCTATATAGAAAAATTCGCAGTATAGAGGTTTGTTATAAAGAGGGTTAGATTGCAGTTTGATATTTAATTATAAATCCTATATATATTTAAAAGCTAAGGTTATGGCTTAAGAGTTTGTTACAAGTTAATATTTATGGTTTAAGCATTGTTAATTTGATGTGATAATCAAAAATTCAAATGAAAAAAAATTTAGCTTTGCTTATACTTTTAAAGTAATTTATTTAATTGTAAATCATGTGGTGCTTAAGTTTAAATATTTCAATAAAAATGGAATTTTTCTTTAGATTATTTAACTATTTGAAGAAAATTTTATATGCCCTATATTGTATTTATTTTCTGATTGTCTCAGAACAAAAGGTTTTTTTCTTTTTATTAGTTTTATTCCAGTTTAAAAGCTTAACAATAAAGTAATAAGAAATAATATTCAACTAAACCATATATTTTGAGAATTATTTTCTATTCTCTATACCATTTCGTTAAGCTCTAAAAATAATAATGATAAAAAAAACAAGCAAAATAATTTTCGTCCTTTACAAACAGATTTTGTACTTTATTACATTGCAATTAATTTAATATTAAGCTTTCTGGTTTTTATTTAGATAGCAATAAACTTTTACAATACATTAAACAAGAAGCGAAATACTTTTGAAACGATTTGCCTATTGTTTGGGTTAAAATGAAAATATTTAATAATAAATTAATCTTCCTCATTCTTCTGCAGCACTCTGTTTTAGTATTATTTTTAATTTTAGAGTAAGTATTCATTTTATCCAAAAATAAATTTATAAGATCGTAAAGTATGTTATGATTTTTGTATATACCTATTCTCTTTAAATACATTTTTATTCAATGAAATAATATTAAGAACAAGGTTAAATTTTAAAGGCACTTAACATATAATAACACACTTGCTTGTAGACCAATTTATTTTGAAACAGTAATTTGAATAATGTAAAACAACATATTTTAAAACTGCCTGGATACGGAGAATGATTACCT
>BMAV01020371.1:0-30000 GCA_019973955.1 Trichonephila inaurata madagascariensis | reverse complement strand
CAAAATGGAAAGTGTTGTACGTTATTATTTCTACATGATTGAAACAATAATTTCCTATGCTTTGTTGAAATGATTAACATGAATTATTAAATTTAGCCAGTTGACATCATTTGCATGACTATTCATCAAAATAAAGACCCACCATCGGTACTTAAAGGAAGACCATATCGCTATATTTTACTGATATTTTTATGGTCGATGCACATTTCCATTGTCATGCGTAATAATTTGATGTTTAAATTCAGAAAATGGGGATGTCTGGTGGTGACGGTGAATTTTAATGCTGCACAAAAGTGGGCCCCAAAGCCGGATCTTACAAGGGAGCGCGGCATCAGGCTTTGAAGTCCCTGTAATCCTGCCCACAATACGGAAGCTTTCAGGGGTGTACGTTACCACCTGGAATTTACTTTAATTTGAAAACAACTTTGAGTTCCGGTGATGATCAGACAATTTTCATGTGTCACGATATTCTTCTTGGCGTTGTTTCTCTGCTTTCTTGACAGGGTCATACCTCGGACGTTTAATCTTACTTTCCCTAGTGTGCATGATATCACAGAGCAGCATGAGCTACTTGCCGCTTGACTGGGTTTGGGACGCGTAGGTTTCTTTTACTGTTGGGACGATATTTCTGTTATTCGGGGCCGTAGCACCATATGAATGACCTACAAACTTTGCGTCTTCTACATTTTCCACATTTTGAAATAGTTTCAAAATCGGAACATAAAACTGTAGGTAATTTTGAATTCCTTGTCAACATCCATTACTTGCTGCTTTTTCTTTCCTCGTTCTGATAACCATTTTACAGTTAAGAATATCAACCAAAATGTCATTAGTGGAACGGCCATTATTTTTCAGTTATATATAACTTCGACCGACAACACCTACAATCACCAATTACTCTCGATTCGGCATTATCAAAGTTGTCACGTTCGACACGTTTTCTCAAAACAGAAAAAATTATGCAAGTATTTTTGGAATTATCACGTATACGAATTACGCTACTTTATTCGCATATTAATGTTTAATTCTGTGTAACTGTCACTAAGAGGAAATAAGATCCATGCATAAGTTTGACTGCAAATACACATTAATACAAATAAATATTGGAAAATTTAAATCATCCCTTTTATTGTGAATATGAAAGAAAGAAAATTGTATCAAAAAAAACTGTAAGGCTGCTTTGGAAATCGTTTTGTTGGAGCCTATTAAGTGGTGCGAATGTACTTATTTATCTTTTCACCCCAGTGATTTGTTCGTATTGTGATGTATGAGACGTATGGAAATAATTCTCGATAACAACACTTTTTTGAAAAGTTATTTTTAAGAAAGGAATGCAAACTGCAATAATTTCTCTTAAACTTCTGCAAACACATTTGTGTAACGAAGAAAAATTATTTGCACTGTATATAGAAAAGAGGTTTTAAATATTATTCAATGAATAAATATTTTCTTCATAAGGAAATATTTGACGAAAAAAGGAAAGGAATTTTTAAAATTTTGAAATGCTGGAGCCAGATTATTAGCACTTTTTGTGTTCATATCATTGGATCTCTCTGCTTAACACTTCTTTATTGGCAAAGAAATTTTAAATATTTGCATGATAATATTCCTTTCCTTTGATTCTGACTTTCACGGCATTTGGTTTTGCTGGGATTCAGTCAATTTTAAGAAGGTACGAAAGTAAATACATTAACAAATATTCCACACACAGATTTTTATAAATGGCTTGCTGATACCTCGTACTAAAAACATTTTCGTGCATTATATATTTATTAAAAATAGAAAATGATAAAAATTAACTTACATTTTAATTAAAATTCTGATTTTGGATTTATTCCTATTTTGAATTTATTTTGTCTATTTTGAATTTATTTATTTATAACAGAAAAAAAAAACTGCAGTTTTTTATTTACTTAACTATGGGACAAATTTATTTGTTAATTTCATTAAAAATTTGTTGAGATAAGCAATCTTATATATTTAAAGTGAATTTTTATGGTTAATGATAATTATTCACATTCGCATTTTTATACTTTTAATGTACTATTGTTTGCGTATATAGTGACAAACTTTTTGCAATCATTGAAATTTTCAGCACTAGAAATTAAATACGTTTCCCAAGCAATAATAGGCAATGATATAAATTTACATTCTTTGAATGGAGCAGTCTGGAACTTTCTTTTCGCATAAGATGGAAGATAATATGGAAGCTCTTTGTTGAATAACAAATGAAGATGCACCACTTTGGATACGGATACCCGCAGGCGGAAAACTTGGGCCTCCTCTATTAATGAAAAGCGCGATGGCTGAGCTGCGACATGGGTTAAGCGCGGTTTCGGTTGGCTGGAATGATTTACACTTAAATATTAGCTGCGTCCATAATTCAGTAAGTTCGTTTGGACATCCTTAATAGCCTTTTCGCTTTTCATTACGAAATATTCCAGAAGATGCTCTATAGGATTTACGATGAACTACGGTTTTGTGATGAAAAAGTCAGATGAATGTTCATCCAACCAGCTTCAGTGACAACCAGGACATGTGGAACGGTTGTCTTTCTGGAAAGTACCGATGCGTATAAGCGGACACCTTCTGGATGGAGGGTGATCATCCAACAACTCTGCACCTGCCATTGAGGAAGGTTGGTACTGCGCGCGCTCTGGGCGCTCCCAAACAATTCCTAAAAATACCATAGACATGATTTAGCCACCGTAATCTTTGGCGCAATTCCAGCCTGGCAATCGGATGCATGACTTCGCGGTCCTGACCCCTCAGCCTCCCGTAAAGCACTAAGTATTCGGAATCAGGGCGCTCAACCTCCATACTTTCTCGTTTCCTAGTTCTCTACCCCAGTCCTCACCAGCGCTCTTGCTTAGGAAAGGCATGCAGTCGATGCGGGCGGTACGTGCTGGTAATGTGAGCGAGCTTCGTAGGTCGACGGTTCCCGAAACCCATACGGCGCAGAAGCAAACATTACACAGATCGTTGCGACTGTTTGTCGGCAACTGGGTGGAACTGCGACTTTGTTGTTGGCGCGCCACAATACGCCTGAAGCCGTCTCTCAATCGCATTAAACTAATTGTCGTTTGCGGTGCCTATGGGTTTTGTACACCATGCTTGGTATGGCAGGCACTATGACGCCCAGAGCACAATAGCTGTCTGGCGTTTGAAAGTATGGCAGACCGTAGGTAAAGCCACCGGGCGCGATCGGGGACAAATCAGGCGGTTACCCATGCGGAACGGTAATTCAGAACAACCACAGAACACGCTATAATGGCACGGTTTACCACGGAAACTCTTTGCATAAATGCTGCCTGGTTTAGTGCTTTCGAACTGGCTTAACATTTGTATTTTTCTAATAAAAACAATTTGATTATTCTTGAGTGGTAGTTTGAACTTTGTGACCAGGTTTGGTGTATTCTAATTTACAAGGAAATATTAAAGTGCGAGTAATATTTTGAATTTGGAAAATTGTTTTTAAAAATATATACGGGTATAGTTAATTAAATAGACTGGGTGTATGATTATAGTGTAAAGATGCAGTAATTTCTAAAGTTAAAATCAGTTTCAATATAATATGTAACACAAAGCACAAGTTACAAATTATATTATGTTATGGCTTCTTATAATAACTGGTGTATTTCATTAATTGTTTTCTTGACTATCATGAGCTTTACAAAAACGTTATCCATTTAAATTATAAATCCTGGTAAGTTTGTGTGTGTGTTAAATTTAGGCATACATATTTCGGATGTGGCTTTTCATAAACTTTAAATACTAACCTTATAGTGGGACATTTGGTTATGTATAGAAATCAAATGCATAGGTTTTGTGAATATTAAAACTGTGCTCTACCTATTCGTAAGGTGATAATCGATCATATGCGGAGACAGGTCTAGGTTATGTATTTCACTCCTTTCCTTCTTTTCCACTTAATTTAAAACATTATACATCTATATTCCAAGAGATTCCGACCACGGCTCATTACAATATCATTTGCCGGTACACCAGATATAGGAGATATTAATGGTCGGCCATTGCACTTAATCTAAGCACATCCATTTTCCTCAGAAAACGATTCAAGGTTTGGAATGGCTGGCGCGGGCTTTGTGACAACGAGGACTTGGTTAGCCAATAAAAAATGCCGGATTTAATGGAAATGTACATTCGCTAGCAATAAAAGAGTTAAAACTTAGAATGATTAGGTTGGCGTAAAATCAATAGCGTTGTCTTGAAAGTGAAGACGCTGAATTTATATTTAAATTCTGATAGAATTACTCTTTATTGGAAATAATGCAAATTGATAAAATATGGTTGGATATATTTAACCATTTCAAAAGTGGAAATTTATTTGTTCGGGATAATGTGCGTTGTGCTATACCCTGTAACTAATGCAACATTTTGAAGAGTTTTTCAATTGGTGACGCGGTTTTTGGACGTGATATTAAATCAAGGTGGGTGTTACGTTTGACTTTGCGCAAAAGTAAAGTTCAGTATGATATGGATATTCCTTGCTAAAATTTTGATATAATAGAAAATGACATATTGACAAAAAATACACGTTTCGGTAAGGAAAAGAGCCTGGGTATTTAAGTAAATAATTAGAGGTTCTGGCGGACATATTTTGTTTTAATTAATAACGTTCGCGAACTTAAATTTTTCGCCTTCGCTTTTCATTTGTTAGAGAATGGTGGCGCTGTCAGGTTTATTCTTCTCGATTTTCTGAACATGATGTAAACAAAATATTGTATGCTTAAAAAAGTGCTGTGGCATAGATTTAACCCTGGGACTGGTGGTATTGCTACTTGTTTTTGGTGGAAAAAATAACTGAAATTTTTAATCATTCAATGGAATATATTGCTATTTCACTACCTAAGCAATACTATTAATAAAAAAAAATCCTAGAAATGGCAGTTTTAGTTTTTCTTCTCTTCCGTTTCACAACAATCAGCTAAATGGACGCATATTCGTGCAAAAAACAAAAGAAAACTCTCCCCATCCCATCAGATCCTAATCCTCTTTGGGTCTAAACAGCTCGGAAATTTCTCTTACATAATCTCTGTGATACTTACAAACTAGAACGATCCGTCCTACAGGTGTTTTATGTCGGTGTAATTACTGAACGGTACTAGAAACGGCCGGAACAGAATCTTTACGAAAGTTTGGAATAAGAGCCACCGGATGGAAGGGCGGGAAGAATTCTTCTTCTTAATCGCAGAAAAATGATCCCAGGAAGGTTCTTTCATTCCGGCACGTGTGTGTGTGTGTCAGGCTTTCCATCGTATCAAGATGTTATAAGGACGACGTGGTGTTTTATTATCTTTTTTCTTTCAACTAGTTTTTGCATACTCAGACTTCCCATAGAAAAATAAGGTGAAGTTTTTGGTAACATTTCTTTAACGCTTTGTTTTTTTTTTCTTGTACAGGGTTTCGTTGTTTTTTCATTATTTTTTGTGGTATTTTTGTGTTTTAAAATAATTTTAGTATAGAAATGGGATCATGGAATTCAGTTCGACTTGAAATTTATCATTTTAGCGAATATTGAAAGCACCGTACGGTGTATATGGCGCATCGTAAGCCAAAAGGGAATTGGCTCATATAGGCTTTATATTCTTATTTTATTAGTGGTTGAGTTAATTATATCGCCAGACGGACCAGAAGGTTATGCGTGAGCATGGATGCAGTTATCTTCGTACAAGTCCTCTCAAAGGGACGTAGCAGGACTTTGCCATAGCTGGCAGGACGGAATATGCTGTGTTGAATTTCCGTGTCGGGACAGTGTTTGCAGAGAGGGTACTTTCTTATCCCGTTTTTCTTAATTTGCATGCACCTAAGGACTTTGCCTGTTCCTAGGCGGTTAATAGCCGACTTTCAGGTTTTCTAATTGTATTCATTTAAGAAATTTGTTTTATAGTTGGTTTTTGCTGCACGAGTTTAAAACTACAGGGTGAGGTGACAGTGTTTCAGTGGCGGGTTGGCATTAGGCGCGCTTGCTTCCTTAGCCACATCACTTTCATCAATACCAACATACGCTAGGATCAACATGATGCACTGGTTAACGAAACACTTAATATTGATTTCGGCGGGCGTTTTATGAATAACGGTGCGCTGGTATAATGTATCCGAAAATAGCTTTTAGATTAAATGCATATCATTTAATGATACAGGTGATCAAAGTCAGGACGAAATTTAAAATGCATAATTCGAAAACGAATGGGTGCGAACTGGATGAAGGTTGCGGCGGCAAGGAAATAGAAATAGTTATGTTGGTGACCAAAGAGATGGCGCAGTCGGACGTGTAGGATTAACAACGGCGTTTGAAGAACTGCAGCAGGTGGGCTGAGTATGCATCAGTGCTGTCCATAGTAAAAACCCTCTTAGTTAAACTGTATTATAGAATTCGGAAAGTACCATTGTGAGCATAGCAAAGCAGGAGAGTACGTAAAAGGACCAATACCGTCTTCTGCATTGGACAAAATGATGAAGAAGTTTTGCGGGCTTTATACGGTTCTTTTGGCATCACGATAAAGAAATGGAACGTCCTCGGCGCTGCTGGGAAGACGTTCACAATCCATAATTGGTTGCTGCATGGAGGTGCGTTGCTTGAGAAGTTGTGACATCTCGGGCTGTTTAAACTCCTACGTTCTAGCGACGGCCACGATTAATGGCAAAACTTTTCCAACCAATTCCAAGAGGAAAAACGGCAACAATGCAAATAAGATAACATAAAAGGATAGAAAGTTTAGACTGAGTGATGGCAATCTTAGGAAGCTTAGTGTGGAGCGGTTTGGAACAAGTGTTTGAACGACCTACTCGCAAGAAGGCAGAAACGCCCGCTATCGATAATAATATTGCTGGGAGACAATTGTACGTGTATCACCACAAAGTATCCAGAATCGTCCAGCAAGGTGGGGTTCTAAACGATAACGCCGGTTGTGGTGCGTTGTATTGTTTGTTTGGATGGATGTTTTAAATAATCCGGCATACTTTGGTTTATTCTCATAATATAAGTTTGTTCGTTGCTGTTTGCGGTTGGTTTACGGCGCGGAAGATTATGAAATGCTCTCATCCTTCCGATAATCCCACACACTAATAACTACGCGGACCCACCACGTCTCATAGCTATCGACAGATGAGCTTTATGTCACAAGTTCAACGGGTATGGAGGTGCACCACGGAACTGGAGGATGCTTTGCGATGGCCCTGGGTGGCAAGAGCCTGATTTGCTTCGCCATTCAGTAAAGATATCGGACTGCCGACTGTCCGCACGGGAGTTGGACAGATAAAGCGTATTCACGTCTGCGGCTGTTAACACCAGGCTGAACGCACAGAATCCATATGCATTTGTTGAGGTACCCTTAACAACAAGCGGACGGCCTGGTGGCTTCGCGCACGTTTGCGCATAGTGGGATGCGTACAGGAGAAGTCACGCAGGGCGGTTTTGAAGGGACTCGGTCGGCGATACCAGAACAACGTTATTCCTAAATTGCAAACGCGACGAACTCCAGGCATAACGCAAGATGGAGCACCACCTTATATTTAGTTGTCTGCTGTGCAACGGTAGCGTATCGCTCAACATTTGGGGAGGATTGCATTAGTCATGGCGCTGACCGCGCTACGCATGGGATCCTTATGCGCTTTGGCTGTGGGGATTCGCTTGAAGTCAAAGTGTTTCACCACGACCAACCGAGCGTAACTAAACGGTTTAAGCGTGCGTGTAGCTAATGCGAAAAAATGCTACTAAACACCATGGGACATGAGTGACTTTGCTTCGAACTTTTGAACATTGCGTACTAGTTATTGACGACTTGTAAGTTTTCAACATTTTTTTTATTTAGCCAAATCATCTTTTGGTGCAAAAAAACTATAATTTTGTCTGTTGGTCGCAAACAAACTATTTTTTCTTTGTCCACAGAAACGGTTTCTTTTACATTTAGTTCAAACCAAGCGCTTTGTATCTTGATTCGTTTTCGAATTATTCATTTTAAAAGTTTTCCTGACTTTTGGATCACCTGGTATATTGAAATTAATAGGATACACATCTGTATATTAAGTAATAACGGCTGAAACATGGTAACAACGAATACAAAGATCAACAGAAGTATAGGGTTTCAGTTCTACAGTATTGATGGAATTTCATAATTTATTAATTGGGTGATGGGGGTAGCTTTGGACAAAAGTCGGCACTGGCTGATTGTATGATAATGTTTCATGTTAAAAATTAAACAGTTCAAATAATGGAATTATTTTTTAATTTAATGCATAGACATGTTTTGAAGTCTAATTTCAGTGCTGCATGATTGTGATATAAAACTAAACTTTCATGTGCTATTTGGAATTATAAATAGAAACGATAATTAATAAATTTGTCTTTCTATTGACTTTGTTGGATGTTTAACATGGGCAGAGTGAACTCGTAGCAGTAAAATGATTAAACACAAATTTAGGGTCGTACCATTAAATATTTTAAGTATCGGTATACTGGTATAAAAGAGACTACAAAAAGAAGGTTCACAATGAGCAGAGTGGCAAACTGACGTATATGACAACTTACGTATAAATTCTAAAAGTAGAGCCAAGTTTAGCTCACTATTCTAACGATAAAAATATACAATCTGTTATAGGTTGGAATTTTTCCAAAACAATGTCCTGGGGAAAAAATAGGGGTTGTCAATCTTGCACGAATGCTCATATAGAGAGGAAGAGTAAGTTATATGAACAGGACATCTTCGTCGAGTCACGGCGGACGGTAATCTCAAAAGCATTGAATCCATTTTGATTTAACCCAACCAACCAGAAATAATACGCGGATAATTCACTTTTATATTGAAATATTTTTTCAAAAGCCCATCCAGCCCCCATCATGAAGCCAAGGCGGAGCAAAATTAAAAAAAAACATCTAAAAGAGTGTGAAATATTTAATGAAAGGAGTATATAAATGATAATTTTTTTTATTTCTAGTACCACCTAAAGGGTGCACGGTATGATTTATCATTTATTGATATCTATACAGTCTAGAAATATTGTATTCTCTACAGTTACTATATTGTCTTCTTTATACCGAAGGACTATTTAAAAAAAATTAAATAACAGTACAAAGAAACTCACTTGTACCTATTTTTGTTTTAAAAAAATGTTGATAAAATAATCAATGTTATTACCGAATTCTTATTCTGTACACATTAAAAATAAAATTCTGGGACTTATCGCGTTTTATAAAGAGCTTCCAGCAAGCAGATAAACCGGGGCTTTTACGGATAAATTACATTCCCTTCATTTTCTTTGTACAAAATCGCAAAACCTTTTAAAAGATCGGAAAGATTATTTCGTAGTCATATGAAAAGAGTTACATTGGTTAACCAATGAAATCGTGATTGAGCACCTGACATACTGCGAGTGATTGCATCAACCCCTTGCGACGGTACAGTAAAAGTGTAATGCAGAAAAAAGATTTCAAATGTACATCTTTAGGGTAGCTAAAGCCGCGCAAGAAAATGACTGTGAGGTTTGTCCGCAGGTCATTTTCAACGCGTGGATTATTCGACTTGGAAATGTTTGTATATGGAAGGAAATACCCTGTTTCTCAGATTGCCTGGGAAGATTTTCACTCCAACGGATAGGTAGATAAGCGGCTTTCAAAGTACTGGGACGTGTTGGGTATGTACAGCTATTCAGCGGTGGAGACTCTTGTTTTTGAGATTAAAATCATTTATTGATCTATATATGAATGCATTTTTTCCAGGATGATTTAGAACCATACGATACATCCAAAATGTTTGAGCATATAGCTTGAACCATGCAACAATGTACATTTTCTACATTGTTTTGTTTGCTTGCTGATTTATTTCTCCTGTCCATTTTCCATACGTACAGGGAAAAAATGTCTACAGGACCGTAACATCAATACCTTGCAACAGCCTGATAATAGTCCGGACTTAAACATAGAATTGAAAACTTATAGAATCAAATGGTTTGAAGAAGAATTATCAAAAAGGAAACTTAGATCTACTTTGCGGTTGCTGTGAGTGTAGAGCGTTAATACAAGTTTCGTATTAAGAAATATACCTTCAACATACCAGAAATCTTGTTAATACCCAAACACTGTGTGCCGTCATCGAAGCTAAATAACTGTCCTTCTAAATATTGGTAGAAACCGATGTTATTTCACTTCGTATTTGCACGAGGGTCAGCAGAATTGCATTATTTATTTGAATAATATCCAGTTTTATTAGGAGTAAACAATGAAGTAGGTGTAACCTTTTTGCCACAATTGTTATATATTTGGCGACGCAGTAAAATTGATATATCCATCCTGAGAAGCCAAATTGATAGCGTTTAATGGTTAAAATCATTCCCTTATAATTTGAGCTTAAAAAAGCAAAACAGGAAGAGCTTTTGACATTTCACTGCATAGTAATTCTAATATTTCGGCTTAAAGTCAATTTTTTATTTGGCTTTCCTTTTCTTAGGCTGTGATTTTCTGGCGCCTGTAATGTTCGCATTTTTTAAGAGCGGATATAACAAAAAATTTTAACACAAATTAAAAACCAAAGCACATAAGAACGCGCCAAATAATACTTCACTAATATACCTCAAATCCTCTACGTTCAACCAAAAAAGAAACAAAAAAATAAAAGCATCATAGTCGATCGTCGTAAAAAGAGGCGCCGGCACGATGTAGCGCCATGCTGACGCGCCAATGCGTCAGTGGCAGCGAACATGTTACGCTTCTTTTTAAAAATTTCACTCATCCTACGCGTTGTGAAATGAAATAAATATCGGTTTGTATGGTTGGTGCGGTTTATTCGCGCATTTGATGCAGTTCATTTATTGTTATTATTGACCGCTGAAACACTAGTTGGAGTAGCGCTGTGCATTTTTGTATACTAATCTGTAATTTCTTTTCTGACATTTTTATTTAAATACGAGGGTTGGGGTATAAGTCATGGCAACTATTTTTTCCTTCTAGATATGTGAACGGATCACAAACGTATGTGTGTCATGTGGGAGCTCTGCAGGTATAGTGTTTATGTTGAACAACAGATGGTTCTGTGATAACTGGCAGTAGCGCAGTGAGGGCTGTGAAATCAGTCAGTTGGTGAGTGTCGTGTGAGCAGCACGCTTGCTGGCGGCATCCCAAATAGCGTTCCAAGGGAGAAATGAAGGAATGTGAGTGAATTAGTGGAGGCCCTTGGAAATAATGCTAATACCACAGTTGCACGGGAGGGAGGGTAGGAAAGTTTCAGCAGGACGTGTGTTGCATCATACACGCTATCAAACAGCATTTAAAAAAAATTTATCCATGGTGACTTTACAAATATTTAATTTCAAAAATACCAACATGTAAAAGTAAATTTTTAAGTAAAAATACATCAATGCGTCCACTTAAATATTTCAATTTAAAAAAATTAATTTTGTAACTTGCAATCCATAAATTAGGAAATCATACAAGTAAATGTAAAATGTAAGCTGGAATAATCTTTACTATCAACATACGGTGTGGTTCGAATTTTTCTGTACAAGCCACTGTGTATATATTTATATTCATTTCATTTCCAATATATCCAGAAAAGTGGGTTCGTTTTTATATACATTTGTATACCACATAAAAACAAACACACGTATATATATATATATATATATATATATATATATAAATAAAATATATCTATAAACATAAATAAATAAATAAATAGAAAATATATATATATATATATATATACTGCGAGCAACTGTCTTGCCAATTTATATTTACATTATTTTGAAAGTAGTTACATTATCAATTCTAAATATTATGTTATCGTTGTATATGGATAATCATTTTGGCAAACAAACCAATTTTAATTTTTATCCACAATATCTTAATTTAATACAGACAAAATAATAACAATAACAATGAAGCAAATTTTCTTTTGTTGTAGCACAGTGTAATAGTTTCTAATATTTATGATAAAAGAAGAATTTAATTTCAATATAAGGGTTTATTGGGAGAGTAATGTACATGTTTTCTATATTAAAATATTATTTATTAATTATATACAACAGCAATAAATTTCTTGTGTCAAAATCAGACGGTATAAATAATTATAAACAACATTTTACTAAATATTGCTTAAATCAGAAATACCCAATTAATTTTATTAATAGTTATATAAATAATAAAATTATTTAAAATAGTTAGGGGTTAAATTCTGAGATTGATGTGGTTTTATAAGTTTAAATATTTTTTGTTATAGTTATCTCCATAATGTAGATTAGAGTACGCTTACTATTATTTTATTCGCTACTCGATGACACTTGGTATAACATAATATGCAACTCATATTAATTTTTTATTCCATTCTTTTTAGTATTCTTTTGTTAAGTGCTACATTCAGCCATTCTTTTTTGATTTAAGTACCTGTATTCGGGTATAGAATACAGCAACAAATTAATGTTTGCACTCTCAGATTTAAGCGCAGACTTTGCATTTGTAGGGTGCAATTTTTAGGTAAGTTACCTCTATACTTGTAATGGTTTAGATATTTCTATCAATTATTTCCTATTGGACATTCAGTGTTATTTAAGGAAAGGTTGGCTGGCCAAAAACATGTTCAACCCCGCACATATAAATTATTTTTTATATAATAGCTGTCCTAAGTCAATACAATGTTCACTTAACACTGCAGCATCCATTTTTTATTTATAATCTCGATTACTCTTTTGTCCTTCATTGTGTGATGATTTTCCCTTAATCTATATGTGATGAATGTTATTGTTTGGATGCTATCTCTTGTTTGTAGAAATTATGCTATATATATATATATATATATATATATATATATATATATATATATATATATATATATATATATATATATATATATATATATATCTCTCTCTCTCTCTATATATATTATATATATATATATATATTATATATATATGTATTTTATATTATGCTGTATGTCATACACATATGTTTGGCTTATGTATATATTAATAATATTAACATGTTTATATATGTATATTATAAAACATTAACTGTTTATGTAGTACATGTTATATATATATATGTATTATATATGTGTATATATATATATGTGTATATATATATATATATATGAATACATATATATTTAACATATATGTATATATACATATATATAGATACATATATATTTAACTTATATGAACTTGGAAATCACAACTTAATAGTCATTAAAAAAAATTGAAATTATACGAATCTTGTTAAATCCCATTTTAAAATATTGTGGCGAATATAGAAGATAAATTTACGACGTTTTCAAACAAAATTAAAAAAATTATAAAATAAAAATTTATAAAATATTCCAAGTGCAACCTGGACTTAGGACCGATAAGTGGGGGTTAAACTGGTTTGATGGCGCCAACCTCCTCCCCAGTATTTTACTTAACTTGAGTAAGTTAATTGGAAAAACCTGTTTTACATGAATAATTTAAAAATTAAAAAATTAAAATTAAACCATTAAACTTGAAAAAAATTAAAGCTATTCATACATCGCATTCTGAAAGATATTATAACATTTTAAAATATTTAAAATTCACAAAAACAATTAAGTGCATAATATAAGTGAACCATCGAACACTTAAAATATGATACTCCATCTTTTTCAAAATGGGACCATGAGGTAGAAAAAAAAATGTCTAAAATCCGAAAGTTCAAATTAAAAAACACAGCATGTTACAAATGAATAGCGTAAATCATTAAAACTCACCAAAAAGAGCATGTATATAATATAATTGTAATTCACAATTTTGAACGATTTTTTTCTCTCATAAAATATTTAATACAATTACCACTCCTACCGGCAGCATGACTTTCCACTAATGCCATGTCGAAATCCAAATGATTTTCGCGGCTCTCTCTATACACTAGAGTTTAACTATTTGGTATTAGATGCAAATCAGATTGCATGCAAAAAGTTGTTTGATTGGTCATAAATATGAATTCTCACACTGAGTTTAATATTTGGTATTAGATGCAAATCAGATTGCATGCAATATATATATAACACTTTATTTTATTTTATATTTCTATTTTTCATACTTATTTTAATTTTCAAAATCTCCAGTATTTTATTTATTTTATATTTTAGGCATTTAATCTTAACAAAGAGAGAAAAAGTCAATTATTTACATTTGTGTGATCACTCAAGCTCTACGTACTGATATGAGGGTTAGCAGCTCGAAAAAGCTGGTGCTCAAGTCATCCGCAATGTTCTATTTTTTCATACTTTTGCTAAGTGCTGCTATTCAGTCATTCCCATGCTTTGAATTTGTATTTGGGTCCAAAATCTGTCCAATAACTTGTTTATTGTACTTTCAAGATTTAGCGAGGTACTCATTTTTGAATGTATACCATTTTAGGTAAGATACTGCTGTAATGGATTTAGATATCCTGTTTAGTATTTTCAATATAGGTTTTGTTAGTATTATTAACAAGAAAGGGGAAGGTTGGCTGGTCAAAAGCTTGGTCAACCTCAATTTTTATTTAGCAATACATTATATCTTATCACAGGCTGTCTTAAATCATCAGTGTTTATAATACTGTAGCATCCATATATTTTTATAAAAATTCTATTATTTTTTATAATTTCTAATATAATATTTTACAAAAATCTTATGTGGTTTATTTTACAATTTCGTTTAGTTTTTCTTCAGTTTTGATTCTTGAATTTATTTATCTAGGAAACGGTGGAGGACGTGACTATATATATATATATATATATATATATATATAATGATAATGTATATATATGTAAGCATATATATATATATATATGTGTATATGTATGTATGTATATAAATAAATATTTATGACTTTAAGTGGAATTGTTATGGCTAATATTAAGCATATTAAACATTTCATGTTTGGTCTTAACAAAAACGTAAATAGTTGTCTTACAAGTTCCTTTAATTGATGATTACTTTACAGATTGTCAAATCTTAGATTTTGTCATAGATATTAATGCTCCAGTAGTTAATAAGTCCTAAAAACGTACTTGCTTCCTAAGAGCAATTTTCTGTTCTTGCTTTTGATTAAATATTTTAATACAGTTAAATTTATCAGCGTTTTTATAAACACTGGCTTTAGCGATTCTTTATTACTAAAGTTAATATAGCAAACATTTAATTAGAACAAAAAAAATATTACGTCAATCTTCAATCAATTGCAATAATAGTTCAGTCTCTCGAATTGTACAGAGTTGTAAACGCTTGGATTACCCCGCATTTATTGACGAGCATCAATAACAGGTGATTTGAGTATTACTAAATAAAATATTTTAAGGCATCCGACTACTTGCGACAACGTTTTTTTGAAAAAATTACGATTTGGGGATTTTTTTTGTTTGTGATTTTTAGATTTATTTGGTATATTTTAAGGAAAAAATCCTAAAATTGAAAGCAGAAGAAAAATTATTATTAGTAGGTTGGGAGAGGACTTGAAAAATTACATAAACATTCTGTACAAAGATTTCATGAAGAAATTCTTAATTTTTATTTTGACCGTTGTTGAAAACTTTGTTATTCATGTTTGAAAATAGCCTTCAGGATAAGAGATATTTTAATTTTTGCGAAAACTAGAGCACTTTGTATATGGGTGCGGTAACGAAAACGGTGGGATATATTCCTTAAAATTACTGTAACTTTTTGAAATAAAACAGTAATTGATAAATCTGAAGATCAAACACTTCTACTGTTATACAGAGCATACGCATATAAAACATTTTCAGCAAATTATTTTTGAAAACTTTTTTGAGCAATCGCTGTCGGTGGGGCTACTGGCTTTCGAGAAAAGAAAAACACATTTCGAGGTAAAACGCATTTTAAAAGTTTGACATCTTGTATAAGATTATAGCATCTGCATTTACTAAAACACTTGCAATTTTTGTTCCTAGTGAATGAAAATAAAACACTTGGTATTTTTATTAAGCTTTTTATTAACCTATAAAATAAAATCATAAACAAAATTTGTCGAATTTAAAAAATCATGATGTAGAGGGTAGTCGGATACCTTAAGAATGAACTAGAAATTACTACTGATTTAGATCATTTATAATAGCACTTTGGGCGTTAAGGTTGAAAATAAGATTGAATTGCATTTGTTACAATATTTCTGCAGTTAAATATCGTTTACTTTTGCTGGCATTTAAGAAATTTAAATACAATACTTAAAATGGCCTCAGAAAATTAAACTGTGATGTGGGATCAATAATATATTTAATTTCACTGTTACAAACTACATTTTCAGGAAGTACATTCATTTTAGGGAAGGGAAAAGTATTTTAGACTTTATAATGTAACGAATGTAAATAATACAAATTCATAAACTATTTCGAAAGTATATTTTAGGTTAGATTCTTGTTAAATTAGTTAACAAAGGAAAGTGTTGTACGTTATTATTTCTACATGATTGAAACAATAATTTCCTATGCTTTGTTGAAATGATTAACATGAATTATTAAATTTAGCCAGTTGACATCATTTGCATGACTATTCATCAAAATAAAGACCCACCATCGGTACTTAAAGGAAGACCATATCGCTATATTTTACTGATATTTTTATGGTCGATGCACATTTCCATTGTCATGCGTAATAATTTGATGTTTAAATTCAGAAAATGGGGATGTCTGGTGGTGACGGTGAATTTTAATGCTGCACAAAAGTGGGCCCCAAAGCCGGATCTTACAAGGGAGCGCGGCATCAGGCTTTGAAGTCCCTGTAATCCTGCCCACAATACGGAAGCTTTCAGGGGTGTACGTTACCACCTGGAATTTACTTTAATTTGAAAACAACTTTGAGTTCCGGTGATGATCAGACAATTTTCATGTGTCACGATATTCTTCTTGGCGTTGTTTCTCTGCTTTCTTGACAGGGTCATACCTCGGACGTTTAATCTTACTTTCCCTAGTGTGCATGATATCACAGAGCAGCATGAGCTACTTGCCGCTTGACTGGGTTTGGGACGCGTAGGTTTCTTTTACTGTTGGGACGATATTTCTGTTATTCGGGGCCGTAGCACCATATGAATGACCTACAAACTTTGCGTCTTCTACATTTTCCACATTTTGAAATAGTTTCAAAATCGGAACATAAAACTGTAGGTAATTTTGAATTCCTTGTCAACATCCATTACTTGCTGCTTTTTCTTTCCTCGTTCTGATAACCATTTTACAGTTAAGAATATCAACCAAAATGTCATTAGTGGAACGGCCATTATTTTTCAGTTATATATAACTTCGACCGACAACACCTACAATCACCAATTACTCTCGATTCGGCATTATCAAAGTTGTCACGTTCGACACGTTTTCTCAAAACAGAAAAAATTATGCAAGTATTTTTGGAATTATCACGTATACGAATTACGCTACTTTATTCGCATATTAATGTTTAATTCTGTGTAACTGTCACTAAGAGGAAATAAGATCCATGCATAAGTTTGACTGCAAATACACATTAATACAAATAAATATTGGAAAATTTAAATCATCCCTTTTATTGTGAATATGAAAGAAAGAAAATTGTATCAAAAAAAACTGTAAGGCTGCTTTGGAAATCGTTTTGTTGGAGCCTATTAAGTGGTGCGAATGTACTTATTTATCTTTTCACCCCAGTGATTTGTTCGTATTGTGATGTATGAGACGTATGGAAATAATTCTCGATAACAACACTTTTTTGAAAAGTTATTTTTAAGAAAGGAATGCAAACTGCAATAATTTCTCTTAAACTTCTGCAAACACATTTGTGTAACGAAGAAAAATTATTTGCACTGTATATAGAAAAGAGGTTTTAAATATTATTCAATGAATAAATATTTTCTTCATAAGGAAATATTTGACGAAAAAAGGAAAGGAATTTTTAAAATTTTGAAATGCTGGAGCCAGATTATTAGCACTTTTTGTGTTCATATCATTGGATCTCTCTGCTTAACACTTCTTTATTGGCAAAGAAATTTTAAATATTTGCATGATAATATTCCTTTCCTTTGATTCTGACTTTCACGGCATTTGGTTTTGCTGGGATTCAGTCAATTTTAAGAAGGTACGAAAGTAAATACATTAACAAATATTCCACACACAGATTTTTATAAATGGCTTGCTGATACCTCGTACTAAAAACATTTTCGTGCATTATATATTTATTAAAAATAGAAAATGATAAAAATTAACTTACATTTTAATTAAAATTCTGATTTTGGATTTATTCCTATTTTGAATTTATTTTGTCTATTTTGAATTTATTTATTTATAACAGAAAAAAAAACTGCAGTTTTTTATTTACTTAACTATGGGATAAATTTATTTGTTAATTTCATTGTAGGAGTTGTTGAGATAAATCTTATATATTTAAAGCGGTTTTGTGGTTGGTTAATGATAATTATTCACATTCGCATTTTATACTTTTAATGTACTATTGTTTGCGTATATAGTGACAAACTTTTTGCAATCATTGAAATTTTCAGCACTAGAAATTAAATACGTTTCCCAAGCAATAATAGGCAATGATATAAATTTACATTCATTGAATGGAGTAGTCTGGAACTTTCTTTTCGCATAAGATGGAAGATAATATGGAAGCTCTTTGTTGAATAACAAATGAAGATGCACCACTTTGGATACGGATACCCGCAGGCGGAAAACTTGGGCCTCCTCTATTAATGAAAAGCGCGATGGCTGAGCTGCGACATGGGTTAAGCGCGGTTTCGGTTGGCTGGAATGATTTACACTTAAATATTAGCTGCGTCCATAATTCAGTAAGTTCGTTTGGACATCCTTAATAGCCTTTTCGCTTTTCATTACGAAATATTCCAGAAGATGCTCTATAGGATTTACGATGAACTACGGTTTTGTGATGAAAAAGTCAGATGAATGTTCATCCAACCAGCTTCAGTGACAACCAGGACATGTGGAACGGTTGTCTTTCTGGAAAGTACCGATGCGTATAAGCGGACACCTTCTGGATGGAGGGTGATCATCCAACAACTCTGCACCTGCCATTGAGGAAGGTTGGTACTGCGCGCGCTCTGGGCGCTCCCAAACAATTCCTAAAAATACCATAGACATGATTTAGCCACCGTAATCTTTGGCGCAATTCCAGCCTGGCAATCGGATGCATGACTTCGCGGTCCTGACCCCTCAGCCTCCCGTAAAGCACTAAGTATTCGGAATCAGGGCGCTCAACCTCCATACTTTCTCGTTTCCTAGTTCTCTACCCCAGTCCTCACCAGCGCTCTTGCTTAGGAAAGGCATGCAGTCGATGCGGGCGGTACGTGCTGGTAATGTGAGCGAGCTTCGTAGGTCGACGGTTCCCGAAACCCATACGGCGCAGAAGCAAACATTACACAGATCGTTGCGACTGTTTGTCGGCAACTGGGTGGAACTGCGACTTTGTTGTTGGCGCGCCACAATACGCCTGAAGCCGTCTCTCAATCGCATTAAACTAATTGTCGTTTGCGGTGCCTATGGGTTTTGTACACCATGCTTGGTATGGCAGGCACTATGACGCCCAGAGCACAATAGCTGTCTGGCGTTTGAAAGTATGGCAGACCGTAGGTAAAGCCACCGGGCGCGATCGGGGACAAATCAGGCGGTTACCCATGCGGAACGGTAATTCAGAACAACCACAGAACACGCTATAATGGCACGGTTTACCACGGAAACTCTTTGCATAAATGCTGCCTGGTTTAGTGCTTTCGAACTGGCTTAACATTTGTATTTTTCTAATAAAAAACAATTTTGATTATTCTTGAGTGGTAGTTTGAACTTTGTGACCAGGTTTGGTGTATTCTAATTTACAAGGAAATATTAAAGTGCAAGTAATATTTTGAATTTGGAAAATTGTTTTTAAAAATATATACGGGTATAGTTAATTAAATAGACTGGGTGTATGATTATAGTGTAAAGATGTAGTAATTTCTAAAGTTAAAAGCAGTTTCAATTAATATGTAACACAAAGCACAAGTTACAAATTATATTACGTTATGGCTTCTTATAATAACTGGTGTATTTCATTAATTGTTTCTTATATGAGCTTTACAAAAACGTTATCCATTTAAATTATAAATCCTGGTAAGTTTGTGTGTGTGTTAAATTTAGGCATACATATTTCGGATGTGGCTTTTCATAAACTTTAAATACTAACCTTATAGTGGGACATTTGGTTATGTATAGAAATCAAATGCATAGGTTTTGTGAATATTAAAACTGTGCTCTACCTATTCGTAAGGTGATAATCGATCATATGCGGAGACAGGTCTAGGTTATGTATTTCACTCCTTTCCTTCTTTTCCACTTAATTTAAAACATTATACATCTATATTCCAAGAGATTCCGACCACGGCTCATTACAATATCATTTGCCGGTACACCAGATATAGGAGATATTAATGGTCGGCCATTGCACTTAATCTAAGCACATCCATTTTCCTCAGAAAACGATTCAAGGTTTGGAATGGCTGGCGCGGGCTTTGTGACAACGAGGACTTGGTTAGCCAATAAAAAATGCCGGATTTAATGGAAATGTACATTCGCTAGCAATAAAAGAGTTAAAACTTAGAATGATTAGGTTGGCGTAAAATCAATAGCGTTGTCTTGAAAGTGAAGACGCTGAATTTATATTTAAATTCTGATAGAATTACTCTTTATTGGAAATAATGCAAATTGATAAAATATGGTTGGATATATTTAACCATTTCAAAAGTGGAAATTTATTTGTTCGGGATAATGTGCGTTGTGCTATACCCTGTAACTAATGCAACATTTTGAAGAGTTTTTCAATTGGTGACGCGGTTTTTGGACGTGATATTAAATCAAGGTGGGTGTTACGTTTGACTTTGCGCAAAAGTAAAGTTCAGTATGATATGGATATTCCTTGCTAAAATTTTGATATAATAGAAAATGACATATTGACAAAAAATACACGTTTCGGTAAGGAAAAGAGCCTGGGTATTTAAGTAAATAATTAGAGGTTCTGGCGGACATATTTTGTTTTAATTAATAACGTTCGCGAACTTAAATTTTTCGCCTTCGCTTTTCATTTGTTAGAGAATGGTGGCGCTGTCAGGTTTATTCTTCTCGATTTTCTGAACATGATGTAAACAAAATATTGTATGCTTAAAAAAGTGCTGTGGCATAGATTTAACCCTGGGACTGGTGGTATTGCTACTTGTTTTTGGTGGAAAAAATAACTGAAATTTTTAATCATTCCATGGAATATATTGCTATTTCACTACCTAAGCAATACTATTAATAAAAAATCTGAAATG
This sequence comes from Trichonephila inaurata madagascariensis, assembly GCA_019973955.1. Lineage (NCBI taxonomy): Eukaryota > Metazoa > Arthropoda > Arachnida > Araneae > Nephilidae > Trichonephila > Trichonephila inaurata. The sequence continues at coordinate 8,711 of BMAV01020371.1, read as the reverse complement.
GCAGTTTTAGTTTTTATTCTCTTCCGTTTCACAACAATCAGCTAAATGGACGCATATTCGTGCAAAAAACAAAAGAAAACTCTCCCCATCCCATCAGATCCTAATCCTCTTTGGGTCTAAACAGATCGGAAATTTCTCTTACATAATCTCTGTGATACTTACAAACTAGAACGATCCGTCCTACAGGTGTTTTATGTCGGTGTAATTACTGAACGGTACTAGAAACGGCCGGAACAGAATCTTTACGAAAGTTTGGAATAAGAGCCACCGGATGGAAGGGCGGGAAGAATTCTTCTTCTTAATCGCAGAAAAATGATCCCAGGAAGGTTCTTTCATTCCGGCACGTGTGTGTGTGTGTCAGGCTTTCCATCGTATCAAGATGTTATAAGGACGACGTGGTGTTTTATTATCTTTTTTTCTTTCAACTAGTTTTTGCATACTCAGACTTCCCATAGAAAAATAAGGTGAAGTTTTTGGTAACATTTCTTTAACGCTTTGTTTTTTTTTTCTTGTACAGGGTTTCGTTGTTTTTTCATTATTTTTTGTGGTATTTTTGTGTTTTAAAATAATTTTAGTATAGAAATGGGATCATGGAATTCAGTTCGACTTGAAATTTATCATTTTAGCGAATATTGAAAGCACCGTACGGTGTATATGGCGCATCGTAAGCCAAAAGGGAATTGGCTCATATAGGCTTTATATTCTTATTTTATTAGTGGTTGAGTTAATTATATCGCCAGACGGACCAGAAGGTTATGCGTGAGCATGGATGCAGTTATCTTCGTACAAGTCCTCTCAAAGGGACGTAGCAGGACTTTGCCATAGCTGGCAGGACGGAATATGCTGTGTTAATTTCCGTGTCGGGACAGTGTTTGCAGAGAGGGTACTTTCTTATCCCGTTTTTCTTAATTTGCATGCACCTAAGGACTTTGCCTGTTCCTAGGCGGTTAATAGCCGACTTTCAGGTTTTCTAATTGTATTCATTTAAGAAATTTGTTTTATAGTTGGTTTTTGCTGCACGAGTTTAAAACTACAGGGTGAGGTGACAGTGTTTCAGTGGCGGGTTGGCATTAGGCGCGCTTGCTTCCTTAGCCACATCACTTTCATCAATACCAACATACGCTAGGATCAACATGATGCACTGGTTAACGAAACACTTAATATTGATTTCGGCGGGCGTTTTATGAATAACGGTGCGCTGGTATAATGTATCCGAAAATAGCTTTTAGATTAAATGCATATCATTTAATGATACAGGTGATCAAAGTCAGGACGAAATTTAAAATGCATAATTCGAAAACGAATGGGTGCGAACTGGATGAAGGTTGCGGCGGCAAGGAAATAGAAATAGTTATGTTGGTGACCAAAGAGATGGCGCAGTCGGACGTGTAGGATTAACAACGGCGTTTGAAGAACTGCAGCAGGTGGGCTGAGTATGCATCAGTGCTGTCCATAGTAAAAACCCTCTTAGTTAAACTGTATTATAGAATTCGGAAAGTACCATTGTGAGCATAGCAAAGCAGGAGAGTACGTAAAAGGACCAATACCGTCTTCTGCATTGGACAAAATGATGAAGAAGTTTTGCGGGCTTTATACGGTTCTTTTGGCATCACGATAAAGAAATGGAACGTCCTCGGCGCTGCTGGGAAGACGTTCACAATCCATAATTGGTTGCTGCATGGAGGTGCGTTGCTTGAGAAGTTGTGACATCTCGGGCTGTTTAAACTCCTACGTTCTAGCGACGGCCACGATTAATGGCAAAACTTTTCCAACCAATTCCAAGAGGAAAAACGGCAACAATGCAAATAAGATAACATAAAAGGATAGAAAGTTTAGACTGAGTGATGGCAATCTTAGGAAGCTTAGTGTGGAGCGGTTTGGAACAAGTGTTTGAACGACCTACTCGCAAGAAGGCAGAAACGCCCGCTATCGATAATAATATTGCTGGGAGACAATTGTACGTGTATCACCACAAAGTATCCAGAATCGTCCAGCAAGGTGGGGTTCTAAACGATAACGCCGGTTGTGGTGCGTTGTATTGTTTGTTTGGATGGATGTTTTAAATAATCCGGCATACTTTGGTTTATTCTCATAATATAAGTTTGTTCGTTGCTGTTTGCGGTTGGTTTACGGCGCGGAAGATTATGAAATGCTCTCATCCTTCCGATAATCCCACACACTAATAACTACGCGGACCCACCACGTCTCATAGCTATCGACAGATGAGCTTTATGTCACAAGTTCAACGGGTATGGAGGTGCACCACGGAACTGGAGGATGCTTTGCGATGGCCCTGGGTGGCAAGAGCCTGATTTGCTTCGCCATTCAGTAAAGATATCGGACTGCCGACTGTCCGCACGGGAGTTGGACAGATAAAGCGTATTCACGTCTGCGGCTGTTAACACCAGGCTGAACGCACAGAATCCATATGCATTTGTTGAGGTACCCTTAACAACAAGCGGACGGCCTGGTGGCTTCGCGCACGTTTGCGCATAGTGGGATGCGTACAGGAGAAGTCACGCAGGGCGGTTTTGAAGGGACTCGGTCGGCGATACCAGAACAACGTTATTCCTAAATTGCAAACGCGACGAACTCCAGGCATAACGCAAGATGGAGCACCACCTTATATTTAGTTGTCTGCTGTGCAACGGTAGCGTATCGCTCAACATTTGGGGAGGATTGCATTAGTCATGGCGCTGACCGCGCTACGCATGGGATCCTTATGCGCTTTGGCTGTGGGGATTCGCTTGAAGTCAAAGTGTTTCACCACGACCAACCGAGCGTAACTAAACGGTTTAAGCGTGCGTGTAGCTAATGCGAAAAAATGCTACTAAACACCATGGGACATGAGTGACTTTGCTTCGAACTTTTGAACATTGCGTACTAGTTATTGACGACTTGTAAGTTTTCAACATTTTTTTTATTTAGCCAAATCATCTTTTGGTGCAAAAAAAACTCTATAATTTCGTCTGTTGGTCGCAAACAAAACTATTTTTTCCTTGTCACAGAAACCCGGTTTCTTTTCCATTCGTTTGGTTCAAACCAATCTTTGTATCTTGATTCGTTTTCGAATTATTCTTTTAAAAAGTTTTCCTGACTTTTGGATCACCTGGTATATTGAAATTAATAGGATACACATCTGTATATTAAGTAATAACGGCTGAAACATGGTAACAACGAATACAAAGATCAACAGAAGTATAGGGTTTCAGTTCTACAGTATTGATGGAATTTCATAATTTATTAATTGGGTGATGGGGGTAGCTTTGGACAAAAGTCGGCACTGGCTGATTGTATGATAATGTTTCCATGTTAAAAAGTGGTTAAAATAATGGAATTATTTTTTAATTTAATGCATAGACATGTTTTGAAGTCTAATTTCAGTGCTGCATGATTGTGATATAAAACTAAACTTTCATGTGCTATTTGGAATTATAAATAGAAACGATAATTAATAAATTTGTCTTTCTATTGACTTTGTTGGATGTTTAACATGGGCAGAGTGAACTCGTAGCAGTAAAATGATTAAACACAAATTTAGGGTCGTACCATTAAATATTTTAAGTATCAGTATACTGGTATAAAAGAGACTACAAAAAGAAGGTTCACAATGAGCAGAGTGGCAAACTGACGTATATGACAACTTACGTATAAATTCTAAAAGTAGAACCAAGTTTAGCTCACTATTCTAACGATAAAAATATACAATCTGTTATAGGTTGGAATTTTGTTTTTTCCAAACAATGTCCTGGGGAAAAAATAGGGGTTGTCAATCTTGCACGAATGCTCATATAGAGAGGAAGAGTAAGTTATATGAACAGGACATCTTCGTCGAGTCACGGCGGACGGTAATCTCAAAAGCATTGAATCCATTTTGATTTAGCAGCAACCAACCAGAAATAATACGCGGATAATTCACTTTATATTGAAATATTTTTTCAAAAGCCCATCCAGCCCCCATCATGAAGCCAAGGCGGAGCAAAATTAAAAAAAAACATCTAAAAGAGTGTGAAATATTTAATGAAAGTATATAAATGATAATTTTTTTTATTTCTAGTACCACCTAAAGGGTGCACGGTATGATTTATCATTTATTGATATCTATACAGTCTAGAAATATTGTATTCTCTACAGTTACTATATTGTCTTCTTTGCATATGAAAGGACTAAACTTTAAAAAAAAAAATTAAATAACAGTACAAAGAAACTCACTTGTACCTATTTTTGTTTTAAAAAATGTTGATAAAATAATCAATGTTATTACCGAATTCTTATTCTGTACACATTAAAAATAAAATTCTGGGACTTATCGCGTTTTATAAAGAGCTTCCAGCAAGCAGATAAACCGGGGCTTTTACGGATAAATTACATTCCTTCATTTCTTTGTACAAAGCGCAAAACCTTTTAAAAGATCCAGGTATTTCGGCGGTGTATGAAAAGAGTTACATTGGTTAACCAAGGATGTGATTGAGCACCTGACATACTGCAGTGATTGCATCAACCCTGCGTTACAGTAAAAGTGTAATGCAGAAAAAAGATTTCAAATGTACATCTTCTTTAGGGTAGCTAAAGCCGCGCAAGAAAATGACTGTGAGGTTTGTCCGCAGGTCATTTTCAACGCGTGGATTATTCGAAAAAAACTTGGAAATGTTGTATATGGAAGGAAATACCCTGTTTCTCAGATTGCTTGGGAAGATTTTCACTCCAACGGATAGGTAGATAAGCGGCTTTCAAAGTACTGGGACGTGTTGGGTATGTACAGCTATTCAGCTGTGGAGACTCTTGTTTTTGAGATTAAAATCATTTATTGATCTATATATTAATGCATTTTCCACAGGATGATTTAGAACCATACGATACATCCAAAATGTTAAGTATAGCTTGAATAAACAATGTACATTTTCTACATTGTTTTGTTTGCTTGCTGATTTATTTCTCATGTCCATTTTCCATACGTACAGGGAAAAAATGTCTACAGGACCGTAACATCAATACCTTGCAACAGCCTGATAATAGTCCGGACTTAAACATAGAATTGAAAACTTATAGAATCAAATGGTTTGAAGAAGAATTATCAAAAAGGAAACTTAGATCACTGATGCAGTGTAGGAAAGCGTTAATACAAGTTTCGTATTAAGAAATATACCTTCAACATACCAGAAATCTTGTTAATACCCAAACACTGTGTGCCGTCATCGAAGCTAAATAACTGTCCTTCTAAATATTGGTAGAAACCGATGTTATTTCACTTCGTATTTTCACGAGGGTCAGCAGAATTGCATTATTTATTTGGATAATATCCAGTTTTATTAGGAGTAAACAATGAAGTATATATATATAGGTGTAACCTTTTTGCCACAATTTATGTTAACGCGTTTGCTGCCAGTAAAATTGATATATCCATCCTGAGAAGCCAAATTGCAAAATAGCGTTTTAATGGTTAAAATCATTCCTTATAATTTGAGCTTAAAAAAGCAAAACAGGAAGAGCTTTTGACATTTCACTGCATAGTAATTCTAATATTTCGGCTTAAAGTCAATTTTTTATTTGGCTTTCCTTTTCTTAGGCTGTGATTTTCTGGCGCCTGTAATGTTCGCATTTTTTAAGAGCGGATATAACAAAAAATTTTAACACAAATTAAAAACCAAAGCACATAAGAACGCGCCAAATAATACTTCACTAATATACCTCCAAAACCTCTTCGTACAACCAAAAAAGAAACAAAAAAATAAAGCATCATAGTCGATCGTCGTCAAAAAGAGGCGCCGGCATACGATGTAGCGCCATGCTGACGCGCCAGTGCGTCAGTGGCAGCGAACATGTTACGCTTCTTTTTAAAAATTTCACTCATCCTACGCGTTGTGAAATGAAATAAATATCGGTTTGTATGGTTGGTGCGGTTTATTCGCGCATTTGATGCAGTTCATTTATTGTTATTATTGACCGCTGAAACACTAGTTGGAGTAGCGCTGTGCATTTTTGTATACTAATCTGTAATTTCTTTTCTGACATTTTTATTTAAATACGAGGGTTGGGGTATAAGTCATGGCAACTATTTTTTTCTTCTAGATAGGAACGGATCACAAACGTATGTGTGTCATGTGGGGGCTCTGCGGTATAGTGATGTTGAACAACAGATGGTTTTTGGATAAATGGCATAGCGCAGTGAGGGCTGTGTAGTCAGTTGGTGAGTGTCGGGGAGCAGCACGCTTACATCCAAAAAAACCGTTCTCCAAGGGAGAAATGAAAGGGAAAGTGAAATTTAATTAGTGGAAGCCCCGGAAAAAAATGCCTAAAAAAACCCTACAGTTGCACGGGAGGGAGGGGTGGGGCCCAAGGACGTGTGTCAACCTGTAATGAGCAACGTTCGGGACGACCGGTCACTGTGTGGACCGACTTGGCACGTGCCGTCATCAGTTGATTGTCATTGTCACGTATGACGTCAGGGGTGTCATTGTTTGCCAATTTGTTCCTCATGCCAGAACAGTGACCGTACAGTACTACAGGGGATTCCTGGTGTGACAGGTACGACGAGGCGTTCGGGATAAACGTCTGAATCTTGCAATAATACTGAACGACAGTGCAAGACCACATACAGCAGAGAGTGTACGGTAGCTACTTCGACGTTGGGGATAGGAAGAATTAAAGCATCCACCGTATTCTCCAAACATTTCGCCCTGGACTTTGATCTCATTCCCAAGTTAAGGAACCAATACATGGTAGGCGGCTCGCAACACGAGAGGACATTGCTAATGCTGTGCGCCTACAGGTGACCCGATTCACATATGGGGCGACAAATGTTGAGGCTGATGGTATTCAGCGCCTCCCACATAGTTTGACGCGTGTGGTGACAGTAGAGTAGGGGACTACATTGAAGGCCTTTAGGCTAGGTTTGTCATGTGAACAATATGTGTACTGTTTTGTCATTCTTTTGCACCGGAAGGCCACATTACCCTGTATACTCAACTTCAAACTCAGTGGCGCAACAGCCCATGAGGGCCAGGGCCTACTGTGCCCATCCCAGTATACGTGACGATTGGACGCTGAGGTGCATGAGCAGATGTTCCTATCAGATGGTCAGTCTGAAACGAGACCCCCAGTGTTTAAGTCACCAAGCAAGCTAGGTACTCATTTATCGACCCACTGCCCTGTATACTACCTTAATAAATTAGTGCGTTACGAGATATTTCAGTGCTATATTCGTTATTCACACATGTAGTTAATACCTTCTACTTTCGTCTGTATATGTCACATTTTCCAATCGAACTGGTATCTTGAAGAAAAAAAAATAGTTGCCATGACTTTTGCTCTAACCCTCGTATAGTTCAAAAATTCAATTTTAAATGAAGTAAAGCTATCAATTTTCAATATTTCAATACATAATCATCTAAAATTTATGTAAGCATATCTATCAAAAAATTAATATACATAAATCAAAAAAATTCTTAAAATTATTATTTTAGTAAACCTGAAGTAAAAATTAAATATTTCTTAAAAGTTTTGTGTTGACAAATCGTATTTCTTAAAATTTGTATATCAGAATTATCTTTAAATACTTACTTAAACTCAAACACCTTTCTACAAATTTAAATTAAAAATATCTTAATTTTATACAAAATTTTCGAATATCAAAGCATATATTCAGAAAATTCCTTAGAAAAATTTGCTGCATGTGTAAACAGATTAGAAATTTACGGGAAATCTAATAATCAAAATGAATATTTTTAACCAATTATAATTTTCAAAAATATTCATAACCGTTTGAAAAATTTCTTCTGTAAACTTGTGGTTATTAAAAAAATGTCTATAGGTAGAGTATCTGGTAAATTCATTCCAGATCACCAATATATGCTTTGGAACTTTTTTTTAGCAATAAATGTTCGAAGAACATAAAAAGATTGGTGGAAAATGGCAAAGAAGTTATTAAAAACTTGAAGACGGTTCAGGTTCGAAGATTGGTTTTGGAAAATAGAATGTGGGGGAAAACTGTTTACTCTTCGTTATATTTTTCTTATTACTTTTGAAAGTACAGAGAACATTTTTTCTTCCTTTTTCATTTAAGCCGATGGGACGAAGCGCATCAAAAACTGGTAAGATTTTTTTATTGATATTTACTGTAAATTTAAAAGATCTTCGGAAGAGTGAAAAGTGATTGGCTAGAAGTAAAAAAAAGAGAAAATACATAAACTGTTCATTTGTGGATTGAAGTGAAAAACCCTACATTTAATAATATTTTTCCTCACCACTAAAATAAAATATTTTTCTAAAAAAGGGATACATTTTATCAAGAGAGAAACAATATACCTTTAATGAATCTATGCACAGAGTCTAAAAACATGTCTAAAAACATGTTGATCAAAACATCGCAAATTGGTATGTTTTTTCAGTAACATTAGTAAAAATTATTACTTTTTCCTTAAATAAAATGAGTCGTAGATATATATAGAAAACATAAAAAGAATGTCGAGAATAAACCTTGATATCTGCCTTTCTTTAAAGATAAATTCAAAACATTCATTTGAAAAATTATTGTTTGTGAGTAAATTTGTTTTCGTATAATTTATTAAAAAATATCACTAAAAATATTTAATGGCAATGTTCACGCGATAGCTCAGAGATTTAAAATTGAATTTAACAAACTCGAAATAAAACTCAATGGACTGTAGTACACTAGTTTTTTTCTAACCCGCACACTCTGGGCTGGGGTTTCC
>BMAV01020370.1:0-17621 GCA_019973955.1 Trichonephila inaurata madagascariensis | reverse complement strand
GTTTTTTAATTTTATGATTCCAGGCAAAGTAAACATCCAAAATCCAATTTTAGAAAACTTGGAGAGAAAACACAATACCAAAAACAGAGTTCAAAATATTTGAAATCTTTCCATATTAGTCTGAAACGACATTTTCTTCCTTTTTTACGAAATAGAAAACACCCTCGAATGTGGGTCGGAAACCGGTGCATGTTTTTCTATTCCCTCGAAATTCAAATGAGATAAATGTATACGTTGGAGAAGGAGGCACGGCAACTTTCCTCGCCCGGGGAGGAGTGAGAGGAAAAAACAGGGGATTTTTTCACTGAAAAAATATATATGAAAATTTCCCCCATTAGAAAAGCATTTTTTAGCCCAAAAAAAAAGAAAAATCTCAAAAAGGGTTTCTCTCTAAAATATTAAAAAGAAAGGAAAATTTGGGAGGGGGTTTTTTTACCACAAAAAAAACCCGCAATTTTGCCTCAGGTTTTGTGGTTTTATAGAAAATTTGGGAGAGGGGGATGGGGTGTACACAAGGTAAGATCATCGAAGATTTAGGATTTGTGACCCACGCCATCACTCAAATCCGGTTGGAATTATTTATGATGTAAGAAAAATAGAATACGCAATCGACTTTTAAACGCAGTAAATTACTTTCGGGTGGATAACTTTCGAATGTGGTGAAATAAATACTATTATAAAGGTTTTTGAACGAGATACCTAAAGCTAAAACATCTTAAAAATTATTTTAAAAAAAAATGTTTTGAAAATTTCCAGGATAAATATTTTTAAAATCATCTTTAATATAAATGAATTAACTCTCACAATAAGCTACTTTAATGTTATCTACAGCGAAATCATAAGATCTAACATTCAGTTAGTGAAGGAATTTTATTTTTAGGAATATGTACAACATTCTGCTTTCTGTTATTTATGCAGTATTAATCAATAATTATTGGTTGATTGATGTTTCCATTTACCATCGAAACCATCTCCTTTAATTCGCAAAATTAATGTAATACGCGTATATGAACACACATGGCTATCCAGTACCGGCTTATCCATTGGGTACCGGCTTATCCCAGGGGCCCGGGGCCCGGATAAGCTGGACTTAACCAGATCTTAAGGTTAAAAATTTTGATCCAGCATCAAGAGGTCCCAGACCCCCCGTGACCGAAAAAAGAGTTTAAATAGGGAACTTGGGTTTTCTCCAATTACTTAAAGTTTTACAATACAATACTATGGAAATGGAATACATGAGGTTTTCTTTTTTTAATTTTTTTTTAGAATATAGTACATAGATAAATATTCTTGTTTCTGTTTTCAAAAAAAAAATTTTTATACGAGAGTAAGTAAACGTATACGATTCTGATTATGTAAAGCAGTAAAGTTCAAGGTCAACATGCAGCCTAGAAATTAATTTTGAGAGAATAGAGTGCCTAATTTTAGTTAATAATAATAATGAATACAATGTTTACCAGGGATGTCTTAAGACTTTTTGAGGCTCCAGGCCTAGAGAAATATTTTTTGATATTTTTTGATATACAAAAGTAAGCCCTACCTGTGATTTTAAAAAATAGACAGTACATAGCGTGCATTGTCGAAAACCCTTACGAATGGTAATTTGAAACAAATAATTGTGCCCGACTCACAATTTCACAAACCTAGCAACAAACCAGACATGACCGATGGCAGCATTTCGACTCAATGAGTTGAATGATTGTTTATGGTATTAGGCCCAGGCCTAGACATGGACAGCGGTCATATCATAATAATAGTCTTGCCAGTTGACATGCAGTTTGAAATTCTGTTTTTTGGAGAATATGTACGGGAATAATATTCGATCATTAAAATTATCCGGATCATGGTATTATTAAGTCTGAATCGAGAACGAAACGAGGCCCCCAGCGAGGGTGAAGCCCTGGCCCAGTCGGCCCATTCCTTAAAACGTCCCTGATGTCTACACCGCGATTCTAAAGGTTTCTAGTTAAACCGTAACAAATGTATGGCAAAATAAAAGCTAGGGAACTTTTTTTCTCCTCACTCTCGAACATAGGATCTAGAAGGGATAAATTTGAAGGGCATGGACTCGATTTGATTTTCGTTGCGTTAGATTTACTGGTGATAGCCCAACATCAACTTCAAAAGAAAATCCAAGGACAATAGAATGAAGTAGGTTTTCGTCTGGAGGGCTTTTTAAGAATTTCGGATTGATTGATTGAATATTAACGTCGCACTGTTCAGCAACACGAGGGCTTTTGGCGAAGGACCACGTAATTTTGAACCATGGTCAAGTGACGTGACGACAATTGAGCTGCATCGCTTCTCCTAACTACGCACCGCACCAACGGGAGGACGTTTCGAACTCTCGACAGATTAACGTGCCGTGCCCTACACTCGCGGGTCTTAGTGGTAGTGGGCTCGAACTCGTGACAAGGCACGCCACGATCCGATACCTAAACCACTCGGCTACCGCAGCCACTAAGAATTTCGGAAGACAGATGAAGAATTAAATCTGAATGCAGTAAAGAGAAATTTAGATTTATTTTGTTTAGAGCTCATATAAATTTGTGAAGAAATTAGGACAATTAATATTATAAAACAAAATATATATAACAAATGCTTTCAGATAGAAATAGTAAAGGATTTAAAACTAACGGAGTAAGTTTGAAAGAAGAAGTTAGTTTGTTGAGTAGGATTTGAAATAAATTTTTTAGCAAGTTGAAATGCTCTGAATTCAAAAAAGGAAAATGTGTTTTATGAGATTATTGTAATTTGTGTTATACAAAAAGGATAACAATTGAGCCTTCACTTTTTCTTTCACCAAATGTTGAAAACTATTATTATTTTTCTTATTAGAAAAAGCGTGAAGAGGTATAAAGTTAAGTTTAAAAGAGTATTTAAAGTAGTTGTATGTACAACTTAGCATGAAATCTCTAAATACACATAAGAAGCAAAGCAAAAATACAAGTCATACTCTAGTAAGACTATTTGTTTTTTCTGTAATTCATATAAATGCATGTTCATAAAAATATAAACCTAAGGGAAGGTTTGCAGTCACAGTTTTCAATTTTTAACATGTTCTCTTGTATTTAAAGAATTTTTTAATTTAGAAAATTCTTTGAATTCTCTTCGAAAATTTCTTCTATATTTCTATCAGTTTGATTCTTAATTTTATAGAAGTATATTATTTCAGTGATTAGAATCAGTGATGATATTAAATAATTGTTAAGGCGAATGGTATGATTCAAACATATTTATTCAAAGAGTTATATACAGAATAAAAAATAAATATTGAAATTTATTAAATGTTATAATAATTTGCTGAGAATATTTGTCCATGTTGTACTGCAGGTAAGCTTTTAATTAACATTTAACATACTGTACGATGCAAACCTGATACTTATACAGGTAAAAATCAATAAAGATCTTTTTTGAATTTTTTTCTTGGTATCAAAGATATATTTTTGAGATTTCTAGGTAATGTAAATGTTGTTATACTTTAATAAAAATCATAACGACACAAATATAGCATTTGTCTTGAAATTTTTGACAAATAGTTTATTTCCGAGTCCAAATAAATTAACTAATTAAACTGTAAATATTTATCAAAGTTTTGAAAAAAGAGCCAATTAGAAATAAATAAAAGAACTAAAGTTATAACTTCTTTTAAAAAAAGAGAACACACCGGTCTGATCTTTGCTAACACGTACCTCTACCATAGTTTCCTGTGGTACTTTCTTTGATGCGTGAAAATAATTGGTTCAAAAGAAGTTGAGAATGAAGAAAAGTTAGTCTGAAAGTTTTACTTTCTTTTCGATCATTATTAAATGAGCAAACTCGAGTAGAAAGATAAAAGATTAATTCACTCCCGTTGATGTTTACAAAGTTGCAAGTTGGAGATGATGAATTATGTTGCATCGGCAAAACAGACATAACTTAACCTTTTGTTTTTCAGTTTTGTTACAATAGTTTGATGTTTCAAGAAAACCTTTGGCAGCAATTATATAGCCAAAATTGTTTTGTCATTAAGAGAATATTATTATTATTAGTTGTGAAATTTTATTTCTAGAGTTCTTAGATAGTCAATTTTTATTTTATCTTAAAAATAAATCTCTCTCTCTGGTATCCTTTTATTAATAAATTCCATTTTTCGAGCCTTTAAAAAATAACCATCTTCTAAATTCTACTTTGTAATAATAACATCAAAGACATTATAGAAATGAAATAATAAAAGCATTTACTTTGTCCTTATATGTGTCCACAATGTGAGTACTTAAGATATGGTTAAGTGCCTTCAATAATTTTTAATTTTTATCGCTATTTTTTATATATATATTTTCAGAGTATACGTAGGTTCCCAGTATTTATTAGCATTTATTTTTCTTACGTACTTAATACAACACAGTATATATATATAGTATATTTTTCTTGTAAAATAATATATTTAATTCTCTTGTTACTTTGCACTGTGTTGTCTTGGATTTGATTTGACTTGTTCAAGTAACACATCACTGCAGCGACACACACAAGAGGTGTCCTAGGAGTCTGACCTTCCTCCCAGAGCCCTTGTTTTTTTTTTTGGATTGGTTATAATCCTATGTATATATTACATAAAATTTGATTTGTATTTGTTATTAATAATTAATTTTATTAATGAATACTAATTATTTATTCAATAATTAATTTTGTACTGTTTTTGTTCCCGAAAATCGACAAAATCAAAAGAATATGTTGGGCGGCGTATTGGAGCTTGATACCAAAATGGTGGACTTTCGACCCTGGGTCCCCCTCCCCTTGAAAAATGTTTTTGTGTGCTACTGCATCACTGTGTAACGGAGGTATAAGAATTAGCTGTGAAATTTGTGAATTTGAAACACCGCCGTCAAAAGGTGTGGAAAACACATTATTTGTTCCTCCCCCAAAACCCCCCCCAATTTTAAAAAATTATGCAACACCAAATGAGGACATTGAGATTGAATTTGATTTTTGTAGACTGACTTCCGTTATTCCTTAAGAGAATATTTAATAGAATTTGGTTTCGAATTCCATGATCCTTCAATCATTTATCCGGTGTTTTAAAATTAGGCTGCCTATGCCGAAAGGATAAAAAGATACAAGTAATGTGTATAGATGTTAATTTCTATACTTAAAGTTCTTCCATTTTTAAATAAAGGATTTCTATATAGGCTTCCAAAGCCTATGTTTATATGTATATGCGCATATAGCTTTTTTGCCTCATACGTTTTTGCGAAAGGAATTTATTTTTTGAACTTTATATTAATTTTCTATGATAAGAAGCAAGGCTCTTTTTTGACATTCAGAAAATTAAGCAATGTTCTACTGAGGTTGCAAAGCGTAATATTTCATAATATCAAAGGGGGTGAGTGAGTGTCTAGTAACGTCCCCCTATAAAGCAACACTAGAACTATTGGCGACGGACCTCGTAATTTTGAACCATGATTAAGCGGCGTGGAGGATAACTGAGTTGACATCTCCTCTCCGAATTTCCTCACCAAAAGGAGAACACTAAGCTTCAACAGATTTAATATGTGCATCGGCCTCCACTACACGGTGGGTCTTCAGTAGCACCAGGATTCGAACCCGCGACACTCCAGCCACGAGTTCGTGACCATAAGATTGATTGATTGAATATTAACGTCGCACTGTTCAGCTACACGAGGGCTTCTGGCGACGGACCACGTAATTTTGAACCATGGTCAAGTGACGTGGACGACACCTGAGCTGGCACCCCCCTCTCCTAACTACCACACCACGCCAAAGGGAGGACGTTTCAACTCTCGTCAGATTTAACGTGCATCGCTGCCCTACACGGCCGTGACCATAAGAAATATAATGATAATAATGTAAGATCGCCTTTTTTTCTAAAATATTATATAAGCGGTATGATATCTATGTTCTAAAAAGTAAAAACGGATCTTGTAATTTTGACGATGATGGCACCTGAATTGGTATTTCCATCTTACGCCAACGAGAGGACTTTGACATGTTTAATCTGCAGCAGCCCCTCTACATGACATGTCTTTAGAGGTATTAGGATCGAACTTATGACACGCCGGTCACGAATCCGTGACCATGACCATTAGGCTACAACAGCCTCATCAAAGGGGGTAAGTAGTTGGTAAGTACTTTAAAATGTTCTGAGTCTTCATCGAGGTCGGCTGGGTGGCGTGGTTAGTTTGTCGCTGGCCTTCTGCACCCAAGGTTGCGGGTTCAACCCCGGCCCAAGTCGGTAGATTTTCATGATGCAGAAAATCGACAGCAGCCATGTCGTATGATTATACGGCATGTAAAAGATCCCTAGAGTGTCTGCTTGGCTTGGATGCTCTCGGCAAAATTAAATCCTGGTACAGATTCGTATCGTCAGAGCTCAGGTGCCTCCCTCTAGGAAAGAAACTGAGCTTCAAAATGACCTGCGGCGATTGGTATCTGCCTATAAGGCACCGCACTAAAAAGTGATACTAGCTTCTAGGGGATGTACTAGGTCTGCAATGGTTAATGATAATTCGCAGGCCATTAGAAATAAAAAAAAAAGTTTTCATCGAGGACTTATGCACCATCATCAGATATTTTGGTACCAGTAACAAATTGGAATTGTTAGTCATGGAATTTCGAAATTACTAATAATGATAACCTCTTTAATATTTTACATGAACACAGCGAGAGCCTGTTACTTATAAAACTCCACAAGGACTCCCTACTCGACACTTGTGACAGGCATTCCATTATTTACTTCTCTCCCAGAGCCCAGATGTTGACGAGGTGCGAAGGAGAAAGTTGCGTTATTCGAGTGAAAAGGTATTTGATAACAGCTTACAGATAACGAAACAGGTCTCTCTAATTCATTTAACGAGCCCCTTCGTAATCCATTAAGCACCCCATCCCTCCCCCTCATTATCTAAAACGGAAGGGCTGCAGTAGCCTAAAGGCAGGA
The DNA here is from genome assembly GCA_019973955.1 of Trichonephila inaurata madagascariensis. Classification (NCBI taxonomy): domain Eukaryota; kingdom Metazoa; phylum Arthropoda; class Arachnida; order Araneae; family Nephilidae; genus Trichonephila; species Trichonephila inaurata. Next base: position 10,687 of record BMAV01020370.1, on the reverse strand, counting down.
AATTGAAATGTCTCTCCGAGCATTGTGTGTAAATAGGGTTTTATAAATGCTGAATTACTCCCCCTTCTCGGAAATTAGAAAATTTATTACTGGGGCTATTAGCATGGCAATGGGATGCGTTAACAAGTGTCGCGTGGTTTTCCAATAATTATGTTAAATGTATTATCTCAACGATTTATTATAAAATTTTATTTCGTCATTCATCATTCAGTGGAACGCCTTGGCCAATGCCCTTCCAGAAGCAGAAATTCCGAGCTTCGTTCGTAACTCATCTCCGAATAAAGCGTAGACCAATAATTTAAAGTTCGTTTCCAGTTGGGAGGTGGTTTATGTTAACTGATAATTCAATTTTCCAGAGCAGAGAACATAATTCGCCATGGATTTGCCATAAAAGGGCTTGGAATCACGCATATAAAGTTGTAAAATTTTAAGAACAAATTGAGAAGCACAGATTGTCCAGAAAACTATATAAGAGAGGAACATTTTCACAGCATAAATTTGGGCTCAAAACTTATGTTCATTTAAATTTTAGATTACAATTTACAAACTTTTACCTACAAAACTAGGATATAAATAATACATAATTTCAAAGAGAGCACGATTAATTCAAAGAGTGATGATTAACCAGTGAGAGTATATATTAAGACCCCTCTACAAAAAAAGTCAGGTTTTGGGCAACAAGTCGAATCTTATAAAAGATTGCAAAGCCTCAACATCAGGCTTTGAGCCTTTTAAAATCTAGCCCCCCCCCTTCGCTATGCGGGGGTTGTGGGAGTGTACGTTACGCCACATGTGATTAACGTTGCTATTTGTCTCAGATTTCGCAATTTGGAACAAAGGTAAAGTAATGAAGAGGACAACTGAGCTGGTATTCCACTGACCAAATTTACACATCAGTCCAATGTGAGGACGGAAATGCTTATCGATTCCCCACATGACTAGTTTTAATAGCATCAGAGCCTGAACTCACACAGGTCACGAGTTCCCGATCAGGACAAAAAGAAAGGACACAAAGTTCTATTGATTATTTAATACATATATATATATATATATATATATATGATATATGTATAAATATAATGTATATATACATAATATATTTTGGTAATATAATTTTGTTGTTGCGTGTGTTTTTTAAATGTAGCATGTATTAAAGAATAATGGCGTCCCCGGGGAGGGTCCTGGGGTCCGGACCCCCCCAAGCCCTTGATTTTTTTTCCGATTGATTATAATTCTAAGATTATAGTACGTAAAATTTATTTAAGTATTTGTTATTAATTATTAATTTTATTAATGAATGCTAATTATTTATTCAAAAATTAGTTTTTTACTGTGTTTTGTTCCCCAAAATCGACAAAATCAAAAGGAGCATGATACAAGAATGGCGAACTTTCGACTCCGGACCCCCTTGAAAAATTCCTGTGTGCGCTACTGTACAGAATCTATTCATATTTTAAAGCCTCATAGATGTTAAGCCTTAAGATGATATTGTTTGAGACAAATATTTTATTTCATCATTCATACACAGTGAAAATCGTTTAACACGAAACTGAGGGGGACTAAAATATTTTTTCGGGTTAAAATATTTTGTAAAAAAGCCCCCATATATTCAACAAAATTAAGTTTGTTAGAGTACATTTTATTTACATAGATATGCATATATGCATGTATTTAATAAAAATCAATGAAACAAAAACATTAAAAAGAACTTAATGAAATTTAAAACAAAATTTTCAAGTTATTTTGAAAAACAAAACATTTATTAAGTTTTTGAAAAAAAATCTGATATTTTTCTTTACATTGTCGTTTTTAGCTTCAAATTGCAAACAAACTGTTCCATTTTGTTATTCATCTCACCATTGGAGTGTGCTTCTAAATAACAGCGTATAATTTTCCAATGACTTGGGAACAGAAGCTCCATTAGTAAATTCATTTTTATCGTTGGAATCTGCATCAACGATATTTTTTGAGCTCTTTGAACAAACTCCAAAATGTCTTTATTTGACGTAATTGGTCTGTACACGCATTATCATCATCTATTGCAACGGATTCTTCCAATGATACAGTGGGGCATTTCAATAATTCAGAAACTTTCTGAAGCACCTATCTTAAATCTCGCCTGCGCAGCTGGTGTTTTTCGTATTTTGTTCATTTCTAGAAGAGAAATCTTTTGTCGTGCGATTTTAGTTTGTGTTAAGAGTTTAGTTTGTGTTGTAGTTTGTAGGGACCGTTGTATTATTTCCCGTCAACCTATTTTTTGTCTTAAGCGTTTTTACGCGTTAAACGTATTTCACTGTATTTAATTTTTATACTGTAGTCAACAAACGTAAGTATTAAAAGCCATTTCCTCAGTAACTTTGGGCTGATGCATGCTAAATTTGTTCAGGCTTAAAGTACTCACATTGGCGAGGAGTGCAAACCTGAAGAGTGGGTTACCAAGTAAAATATCTTCCCTGACTCGTTCGCTAATAGCCCTCGTGTAATAATAAGGTGACCATTTTTTTTACAATGAAAAGGAGGATGAAAAATCTGACAACTTAAATATATGAAACGTTTTATTAATTCAGACAAAAATACGCTAATTATGCTTACATTCTTTTTAATTATTATCTTGAACGAGTAATTTCTCATTTAATGATTTTTTTTGTCAACATATCATTTTTTAATACATCGGAAGGTTCGGGCAAAAAATATCCTTCATACTGAATTTTACGGTGCACTGTACCTAAAATATTAACATTCAATTTTTATTTCTCACTAGTCACTTCACAAAAATCATTACCAACTGAAAAAAAAATCTTTCAACTGCTGCATTAGTTCCAGGGCAGCACAACGTAAATTCAACAAGAATAGCTAAATTTTCATATGGAATGCGTTCATTTTTGAAATGGTTTAAGCAATTTCACCCATCTTTTACCAATTTCTCAGCAAGTTGATTTTCCAATTTTGTTCTAATTTATTAGAATATAAATATACATTCAGCCTTCTTTCTACTTCAAACAGACAATTGTCATTGATTTTATTTAATATCAGGCATTTCTTTCGATAAGAACTCAACATAATTTTCTATATCTGCCCAATTTACATGTGACAAAGTCAAAAAATACCATTGAAAACTGTTATTTCCTGTGATATTTGTTTCAGACCATTTTTCAACATTTTGGAAGCATGTTTGGTTCATCTCTGAATACAGAGATTAACAGGTCAGTTTTAAAATATTGAAAAGGACAAAAAGGAGGACATCTTTCGAGGAAGGACAGGACCTATAAAAGGAGGACAGTTGGTCACCTTAGTAATAATATAGCCTTGGGTTAATAAACAATCACTGAATAGCTTGGACTAAAAAAAATCAAGTAAATACTGATACAAAAGATTCAATTGTGTACTAAAATATTATCTAAAAAACATCTCAGTAATTTTTATAAAATAAAAATTAATGTTAAGCCATTTTCCAATATATATATACAATCATGCGTTTTCTTTCTTTTGTTCTTTTCTCGCTTTTTTTTATTCTTTTGGATAACGTATATATTAGTACTTAAGTAAGAAACATTCAAAAGAGATGAAAAAATTCCTGAAAGACATCCCTTTAAAAATGTTATTGCTAAAAGATTTGAAAATAATATATCTAATACCCATGGTAATTAAATATATAGGCTGTTATCATCAGAGCTTGACGCGTATGATACTTTTAGTGCTCAAGAAATATTTACTATAAATATTTACTCCAGTTGGTGATATGGAAGGAAGAAATACATTTTTACCCGAGTTTTTAGGATCTCTTAGATTCAAAAAGCTACAGTTCAAAATTCAACCCCGAGGATGCAATAAATCCTGAGCAATTTCTCATCAAATATTTTGGAGAGTTTCGGATGTTGGTTAACAATTTTAGCCAAAAGATTTTTTTTATTTTTTTTTATTTTTGCTTTTATTTTGAGTAATATTTCCAGGGGTGAAAAAAGGGTTCAGGAATATTTTTATTTTTACATGAATGTTTCAATACAAATTTTAATGATTTTTAGTGCAGAATAAGAATATATATATATATATATATATATATATATATATATATATATATATATATATATATATATATATTTACTACTATCCATTTCGGTCTTCTATTTACTGCTATCTCTCTTTTAAACCAGTATATTATTCGTATTGCTATCAAGTGAAAAATACGAAAAACTGAAAATAAAAGACATTCATATCTAAAATGTAAAAATAAAATGCTTTGTAACATATACAAACTTCTTAAAAGAAATGAAAATTTTCATTAACAATTACATGCACACAATTACATATACTCGCGCATATTACACTCATGCACATACACAGATGCTAGGTTCCTTCGAAATCTGTAAAATCTCAAGTGTAGATTTTTATAAGTAAAACCGTGTCAATCGAAAACAAGCTAAAATGTTCAGAATTTAATCATTTATTTCAAAGTAAAAAACTGATAAGAATTTGTATTAGTACGAAATGGAATCTGCTTTTTAGTAGTGTCCTCTTGCTATATCATTAACGTTTTTTTCCAAATTTTCCATTACAACATTTCGTATGTAGGAAGCTGTACTCATACTCATAGAAGATCTCTCTCTCAAGCGGCATCACTTTTTTTAATAGAGTCCCTCTTTTCTTATTGTGGCTTCATTCGTGAGACAAAATTTAGCCATTTTTAAACCCATTCAAAACTCAAACTTAGTGGCGCAACAGCCCGAGAGGGCCAGGGCCTACTCTGCCCATCCCAGTATACGTGGCCATTGGGCTCTGAGGTGCATGAGCAGATGTCCCGATTAGGTGGTCAGTCTGAAGCGAGACCCCCGGTGTTTAAGTCCCCAAGCAAGCTTGGTACTCATTGTATCGACCCACTGCAGGAGAGATGAAAGGCTTAGTTTACCTTGCCCATCCGAGGATAGAACCTCGAACCCGTGGTGCGGATTTAGATCCCATTGGATAATCTAAAATTTTAATTTTGCTTTCAAAGAATACACATTTAATTTTTTTCTTTGTAATTCATTTGGCTAGTTAAATCTATAAAATTTCAATAAAATTATAAACATGCTACAAAACTTATTCATTGTTTATCCCTTTTAAAAATTCCGAATAAAAAAACACAGTGATGTATACCTTGATGTCGCTAAAAATTTACTGTGCCAGATCACATGAACAGAAAGTTTGATTGTACATTCAAAATGAAGAGTCCCCATTTTTAATAAATTGAATAATTGGAAGAAATGGAATTCAGAATAGAATTGAATTAAAAAATGAATAAAAATATAACCGCCAATGTGTGATACCAAGTGAATAAAATTAAAAATGACATCAGAAATTTTTGTTTTTTATTTCTAGATTCTATATTTTAAAAATCATGTAAAGTGAAATCGTGTAGAAAGAAAATATCATGTATATATTAAACAAAAATATTATAGTTTTACTTAAGCGCGCAATTGATGGCTCTTTCGAGTTCTTTTTAAGAAGATATGATCTGTACAATATATTGTACTGCTCTAAAATCAAAGAAAGTTAAAAAAAAAAATAATAAATAAATAAAGGAAAGGAAATATACAATATATAAGTATATGTTTCAAATCCTCAACAAATTCTAAGAAAATTAATGCTCTAAAATATATTTTTTTCAATGTTATTAAGTTAAATAATAAGTAGCATTTAGCAAATGTTTTATGCAATTCAAAGTTTATTTAACTTGAATAAAATGAAAAGCATGTTTTATCAACCCCATTTACCTGATTATTTTTTTAATTGTTTAAAAAGTTTTTTTGTATTCATCTGTTGGGGCTGGCTGAGTCGTAATTAAAATAATATTGTATAATTATACTTCTACTATTACTGTTCCTATTATTACTAGTTATATATAAATAGATTTAAACTTAAATTATAGATTCAAACCCGAAATAGTTAAACTGATCACTATAATTACATATATTTTCTTTATAGTTAAATAATGTTTAAATAATATTCTAACAGCAAAATGTACATCATCCATTTTTTAAAATCATTATTAAAAGTATCTCAGTCGAAAAAAATTAATGTTAAGGACAAGGGGAAAAAATGAAATATAAACATTGAAAAACAGTTAAACAGTTATGGCTAGTAATAGTTCCATTTATTGTCGAAACTTTCTTGGTTATTACTCAAGGGATTATTCCGGATTTTTCAGAGCAGATGTCTTTATTCTGTTGATTTCTGCTTTTCAAAAAAAAAGTCATGCATGTAATAAAATTAATATTTTGAACCTGCTCTCATTTATCTTTCACCCACATTCTTAATTTTTAGAACAAAAATATCCAATCCCCTCATAGGCCTTAACCTTGTCTGCACCAAGAAAAGTAAACATTTGACATGGTGATATTTAGCACCGGTACCAATCGATAAACGGTAGCCAGCATGACACCAGTGTGACATGAGATTGTTCCTATAAAGCGGTCCCCATGAGAAGCACAAAGCTCATGTTGAACAACTGGAATAGATTTCAAGCAAACTTGCTTCTAATTCTCCTGCTCTTCCTTCAATTCTGAAGGTTTTTGTTCGCGGAGACAGTTCATCGTCGGAACAAAGAGCTCTTCGCGATGTTCGGAGGACAGAGGCGGAAATTGGATTTTAAAGCTTTATCTTTTTTTGTTTCTTTAGGGAGGATGGGGGACGTATCGACTAATAACGGACATTGGGAGGAAGAATTCGATCGCAAACTCAAATGGCTTTATTATTTTTTTTTCAAACTTGTTTATTTTGGGGGATTGAATTACAAACACATTGAAATCAATCAGAGATCTTCCTTTCGATAGATTCCAATGGTAACTATAAGCCAATGGCAAGTTTTTTTACTCGAGGTAAAAAAGATAATAGACTTTGATTAAAATATATTGAGATATGATATTTTAATTAATTTATTAAAGAAACTATTAAATAAAAAATCGCATTTTAACTAAAAAAACTATTTTCATAACCTTATATTACTTTTAGATCACTACAAATTCTTGGACCATAGTTCAGTGTTGCAGTTCAGATTCATATAATATGTGAATTTTGGTGCTCACCTCCTCCCTCTAACTGTTATCTTTATAATCCCGCTTAGTACAATGTAAAGAAATAATGTTATATAAGTATATTCTACTTTTTTCGTCGTTCAAAGCTTCATGTATGTGAATTTTTTGCTCACCTCTTCCTAACTGATCTTTATAGTCCTTAGTACAATGTAAACAAATAATCTTATGTACTTTCTACGTTAGATCTTTAGTCAGCTTAATTTTACCTAACTTCAAAAAGTAAATCCTGTCCAAAAAAAAAATTGCGTGTGATTTTTATTAAATGAGAGATAAAATATATTAATAGTTACCCCTTTTCTATAGATATGTGCTCTTTGTTTCTTAATCACTAAAGGAAGCAACAATTAGAACTGGACTTGAAAAAATTATGCTTAAATTTGATTTAACAATAAATTTACAGTTTTAATTCAGAAAAAATATTTACTTTGAAATGTAAACATAGAAAGAAGTGAGTATTCATTATGTATCCTACTATCCAACTGCATCTTTTGTTACATACTAACTGCATAAGCTCCGTTCAGGAACAAAGCCAACACAGTTAATATTTTCTTGCAGTGTCAGAAAGAACTTTGTAACAGTGCTTACGCTATTTTGCAATCCCTCAAAAAAAAAGGTGTCAATTGACTGTATTAAAAAATAAAATTATTTAAAGAATTGCATAACATAATTAATCAAATTTTATATACTTTTCTCAATTCAATGCAGTTTTGTTACATGTCCATTTTTCATTAATCTTGTGTATAACCTGCAATGTTTTTATATTTTTCTTTTGTATTATATTTGAATAAAATTTGTAGTAAGCTTCCAATGACTTACATTACTTTGGATTAAATCCGTTTTTATAAATTAAAATTTTGACTGATCGAAGCAGAAAAGATTCGAAAGTCAGACGTTAAGATTCAAAGTCATACTAAATATCAGATTCGCATATTGAATTAAACTTAAAAGCAGGTGTTGCTCTAAAACGTTTGTAGTTCTAACCACTAAACATTCTTAAAGTTAACCAGACGATCTTTTCGATATTTATTTTGAACCCTTTATAAAAATACAGATCCAGCGGAACAATAACAGCAACAAATTGACACCAATTTGCAAAGATTTCCAGATAAAAGTAGTTGGAAAGAGTTTATAAGAATTTACTATAAATATTAAATCCCATTATATGGTTTAGAAAAATCTCTTCTGAATATTGGGTTTCTGTCCACTTAAGGTCGTCGGACCACATTTTAAGAATGCTGCTTTATATACTCGTTCGAAGTATGACGTGGTTCGTGATGGAAAGGATTGATTCAGATGCAAATTTATGCTAAGGCAAGACGACGCCATTTATCTCATTATCTAGCATTTGATCCTTGCCAGTAAAGAGACTGTATACTCTTTAATTAGTACTCCAAGATGAGGCGAGAGAGGTTAGATTAAATTTAAAGAGTTCTAGCGATGAAATGGATTTAGGGTAAATAAAAGCTCGGAACTGAGCTTTAGCGTAATTAAGTTTGCTCCAGAAGTAACTAACAGAGGTACCATACGTTTTCTAAAGGGTTAAAAGTTCTCCATTTCTTAGGGCTTAAAAGTTGAGATGGTAGGATTTCTTAAGCGGAAAAGTCTAGGAATCCTAACGAATAGCATTGCAAATCTGGATTTTTCTCAAATATCATTGAATCTAATGATCCCACAAATGAACTGACAGATTTAAATTACATTTTTAATTCAAAGTATTGTTTCTCTCGCAATATATAAGATGTCTGAAAAGTATGGCTACACTTTCAAAAATGAATTAAAAATGATCAAGATTTTCATTCGAGGTCTTATATGTTCCATAAAGAAAATATTAAAGTTTCTGTAAAATGAAATGCAAACTAGATCGTGCAACGTCCACGTTTTGTAACATTCTCGTTTCAAAATGACTTCACTGCGAGAACAAGCACAAGTTGTAGCATGGTTTATCAAATTTAAATCTGCAACACAGGTATAATGCAAATTTTGGACTACCTATAAACGAAGTCCACCTTTAATATCCACAGTTTTTTAGGCATGAAAATTTGGGATGATAGGTAGCCTACTGTCAAAAATAAAATTTGGCCCCCCATAGAGAAAAAATGACGTTACTCGTATGACTCAAGAAACGCACAATTTCGAATTCAAATCGTGCAATAAAAGATGTTAAAAAAATGATTTGTTATTTTCTTTATGGAACACAAAAGAAAAACACCAGAAGTGAATATCTTTGTTTTTGTTTATTTTTAATTAAAATTTGGAAGTGTAGCCATACTTTTAGGACACCCTGCATATAGTACGAATTTATTATTCTTACTTAAATGAATGTGCCAAAAGCAAAAATTGGTTACAAAATAATGTAACTAAAGTAGCAATAAATATCGGGAAGTAAATTAGAGCTCAATGAACTATACAGCAGGGGTATACCCACGGCCCGCCTTGAATAACTTGGCGGCCCGCTAGATTCTTTACAACATTACAATATTCGACTATTTTGTACAATATTTTTTTTTTTTAAAAGATTTTTTTTGTAAAAATAAATTCCATAACTGTTATTATTTTACCCGTTGTTTGTTACTGAATCTTTTTTTCTAAATTGAAATTTATCAAACAAAAACGTGCTCAAACAACGCAAAAAAATCGCAACATCAATTACGATACGCAAAACACAGCATTGAGATCGGTTGCAAAACTAGGAAAGTTGCGACTAGCCATCCTGTGATGACCTTTTGGGGGTTCGGTAAGCTGGGGGTGTGGGGTTATCAAAATGATGAGACATAAAATTTTTAATACAACTTTTATTAAGAATAACTTAATTACAAATTCTAATTTGAAATTTTTTTAAAGGGAGCGCCCCAAAATTTAAAAAAGACAAGTCGATCCGAACCAGATCCATCCAAATTATCATTAATAACCACATCTAATTTCTATATCCAAATTACCTTTTTGCAGATTTCCCTTTCCTTTACCTAGAAATTATCATAAACTTTTTTATGAAATTTTCCCAAATTTTTTATAGGGGTTTTATTCCCTTTTTAAAGTTATGGACCGCTAATTCTTTTTGACTCAAGATTTCACACTGCTTTTCAGCTATCGATCAAATAATTCCCCAAAACTATCCGGCCCCGCCCCGCTATATCTAGGCTTGCCACGCTATATCCTTTTTTGTATATCTCATTTACATATTATGATCGTTTATCTTCTTGGTATTGGGGGGAAAAATTTTCCCTTAATCGTGGCCGTCAAAAAACATAGGGGTTATGAAGGGAAAAACCGGGGACGTCACAACCCCCCAAGAAGAAAAAAGGGTTTACTTAATTCTAAGCCCAAAAAATTACGTGTCTAAATCCTATTTCTAAATTTTTCGCTTTGAGTTTTATTTAAATTTTAATCTTAAATCCTCATTTTAACTTTTTATAATTTCCAATATTGACTTTTTAAATTTTTATTGCAATTTTTAAACTTAAATTTTAACTTTTATAATTTTCCAAAATTTATCTTGACTTTAATTTTCTTTCTCATCTTAGAATTAAATTTTAAAATTCGATTTAAATTTAAACTCGGGCAATAAATTTTTTCTCCAATAATTAGGCCAACAAAAAATTACTGTTTAATTTATGCCC
>BMAV01020369.1:0-12371 GCA_019973955.1 Trichonephila inaurata madagascariensis | reverse complement strand
ACTGAAGTTTAAACCCTTTTCTTGCATAAAGCATTTTACCGAAATTTGGTTCAAAAGTGCATTTTAAGGACATTAGATTAACAAATGGAAAAAACAAAAACATTTTTAATACGTAAAAAAAAATCCTTATGTATAGAGAAAATAAAAGTATCTTTTGAGCGTGAAAATAATTTTAAATTAAAAATGCATTACATGATAAAATATTGTTATTTAACCAAGCTTTTTTTTTTGGGGCAAATATTTCGCCTTCATTTATTTGAATTTATAAATGGGAAATTCGAAGAATGAAACCTGAAAAAATTTAATATTTTGATTTTATTCTTAGTATTAGACAAAATTTGGTAAGGCTTTGTAAAGATTAGTAAATAATTTTGAAAATGCACTTAAAATATTTATTAGAAATAAATCGCAATTAAAATTAATTTAAAATAACCCTTTAATAAAATGTACTCATTTAGAATTTTTTTATGTGTAATTGATAAAAATAAGGGTGTAGGCACAATTTTATACAAAAAAAAATAATTAAGTAGTCCTAAAATAGCTTTTTTTCCCTTTATTTGCATATATATAGGAGAAAAGTGACTTAACCATTCCTTCTCTCACTCACTTACTTATGACGAGATCTTCTGAACTATTAGCCCTACAGATTTGAAATTCGACAGGCATATTTCTGTCTCTTTTATATCCTTCATTTGACTGTGGAAGTATCTACATAAGCCATTAACAGCCTCCGGACAGGAGTGATTGCTTTTGTCTAGTGGTATGTTATGTGCTTACGAATCAATAAGTCGTGGGTTCTAATCTCCGACAGGCCAATTATCCCATAGACTAACAAATTTTTAATTTTTACAGTAGATGTTCCCCCTTGGCACTTTCGTCCATGCGTATTTTAAAATGTGCCCCCTTCATAAGAGGTTGTGTGGCCACTGTTGCCAGTGGTGTGGATGGCAGTCTATTTTTGAGCATCTGGACTGCTACTCAGTCCTCAATCCCATATCTTAAAGTCTTTGATGTGGGGCTTGGCTTTCGTTGAAGTTCTAGTCTGCGGAGTGGCATGCAGGTTATTGACTGCGACGGTGGAATCCTGGAGGCGGGGCTTATGATGGTCTTCATGTCATGGAAATTTTGGCATTGCTGAGAGCTAAGTGGGTGCTCTTTTATTGGTTGGAGGTGGAAGTGAATATAGCCTCTGGCTGGCTGCCCATGGGGATAGTAAATATTAGAAAATGCCAGTGGTGTAACATACACCTCTGCAACTCTCGTATCACGGGGAGGCTTCTAGAGGGCCCAAAGTTTGACTGACACCAAGTACACAATCCTTTGTAAGATCCGGCTTGTGGCCCGAAACCTGACTTTGCAGCGTGCCCTAATGTGTTCTCCGTTACGCCACTGCTGAGTGTAATCATTCTTAAAATCTTCCTTCAAAAACCCTGCACTTCTACAACATTCTACAACCACTTCATTGAACGATTAAAATCTTAAACCTTTTTTCACCTACTTCAATTTAAAAATAGAAATTCAATGCCGGTAAAACAATTCCATCCTTTCCAACAAAGGATTTCCTGTGTCAGAACATTATCACAATCTAACTTTAGATCTTATAAAGGAAACTCGATCATTTAACAAACTAACTTTTCATACATCAGTTGCGCATTTTTGATAGTTTATAAGCGGCCATTGTGTTATTGCTTTTATTCTCTAAATAAATCTTATCCGACAACCGATTTCATTTATAAAAGATTCAACAGACCATCTCTACCGAATTTGATGACGGAAATGGCAATTCAATACATTGAAGTTACGAGTGCATGTCATTTTTTTGTTCTTTATTTATCGGTAAGATCGCTGCTCAATTCAGAAGAGTCTGGTTACGAAGTCACAATAGAATGTTTTCTTACAGACGATTTCTTTCTGACTAGGGACAAACAACAGAACTTTTCATACTATTCGTGTGCAATTTTATAGTTTATGATTTTGAATTCTTGTTTCTGATTGGTTGACAGATTTTGAAAGACAGCCAAGGGGTTAGCCGTGATATTGTTTCGTAAAATAAAGTAGATCACCACTTCAGATTAATGATAGAAGGTATCGAATTCCTCAAACACTTCAGAATACTGCTCAAGCATTTAAAAAGAACAATAACGTAGAGAAGCTATCCTTACGAACATCAAAGGAAGATATATTACCCTGAATTATTTATTTTGTGGTTGTTGGTCATTGAGAACATGTGTAAGATTAATTATAAAATGATTTTAACGATTGTGTAAATGACAACACATGACAAAACATACTTTCTAAAAATAAATAACTCTTTGAAAAGTGTCCTGCATATTTTTAAAAAAATTGTAGCTTATTAATTATTACTAAAGTATCGTATTGTCATCCAAAACAATCGTGTATATAAAATTTTTGTTCAACTGAATGCTTTAAGACGTGAGAAAAAAACATCTTTTAAAGTTTTGACCCAAGTAGCTAAAAATGAAACCAACGTGGCTGTATCTGTAATTCTTTAAATAATTAGTTTTAGTCAATTAATTACAATTAAATTATCGTATTTTTACCCAAAACAATAGTGTATAGAAAATTTCAGCTCAAATGAGTGCTTAAAAATGTGAGGAAAAAATTTTTCAAGTTTTGACACAAGTCGCCAAAAATGATGCCAACGTGGCTGCATTTGTAATTCTTTGAATAATTAGTTTTAATCAATTAATTTTTATTAATTATATTGAAATTACTGTATTGTCATCCAAAATAATCATGTATATAAAATTTCAGTTCAATTGATCTTTAAAATGTATTTTATTAACGATTGAAAATTCCACCACAAGATAAATAAATAAATATAGAGAGTTTGGGCTAATAGTAGGAATTGAAAGACCATTATATCAGAGATTTTATTTTTATGAATCATTCCATGTCCTTGAAAAAAAAACTAGAAAACGACAATAACAAAATGTCTTTTTAGATTGCTAATAACGAAAAGAAATGTTTAGTTCAAATACTCGTAAAATTTAAATTGCTACGGATTTTTAATATTTAGGGATGTACATCGGAAATTTTAGTTTAACTTCGACCGCGTGAAGTTGAGGAACTTCAGTATAGAGACTATTATCACTGTAATTTCTATCAAATAAGCACAGGATGTCAATTAAGTTTTTTTTTAAGACATCCCTGGCAGAAGTTTACTTTTCATATTTATCCTTTTCTACTAACTTCCTGTACATTTCCGAGAGAGAGAGAAATTAAGTATTGAGATTGAAATAACCGAATAAACAAACATCATAAAATAAATGGTGAAATGGTAGTTGATCTTTCTTAATTAAATTGTAAATAAATACTCTCTTTTTTTTTCTCTTTATATGTTTTCATATTTGTGTTGCTAAGCAACCATTTTGAAAAAAATATAATAATAAAATGAAAACATTAGATAGCATTAAAATAATTGTGGTCGTTGAAAAGTATCAGAAATATTCAGTCAAACACTGTAAAAAAAGCAAAAGAAAGGCGTTAAAATAAAAACGACTATTTCGCATGATTCTAAGAGTAATATTTTTGAAATATCAAGCATTTTTTCTTAATTATATAAGAAATCTTCCTATTCTAGGGAATTTAAAATTGCAAAGAAACTTTTTTATGCAGCGAACTACAAAAGTGTTCGTACGCTTGCAATTTCCTATAAAATTTAATGTTTTCAATTAATAAAAATGAATGTATTGGATCTGTAATTTTTTTTATATCTGCAACTTGTTATCAATGGAATAACATAGTCATTTTTCACAACATAGCATAACTATTATTTTAAAAATTTTTAAAAAAACTACTAAAAAATTACTTCACAAAAGTCTTTGTGCACTTAAAAAAGATCTTAACATAGTTTTAAATACATTTTTTTCTTATTTGGTACTTAATAGGATATCTTTTAACCTCTAGAACAACTTTTAAGCATCTTGATATAGATTTCATCAGTTTTTTGTGATTTTTGCATTGATGTTTCTCCATTCTTTTGTGATTATTGTTTTTGTTTTTACTTCAAATTTTGTTTTTATATGTTATGTCTTCTTACTCTACATTCAATTTCTCACCATACGTGTTCTACTGTGTTTAAATAAAGTGATTGAGGAGGTGTTTTCAGAATTTAGGGACGGTTATAGGAACACCAGTGGCGTACATTGAAAAAAATTGAGCTTGTGATCATTATTGTGGTAAATAAAGAAATTGTCTCCAATATCCAAATTTTGAATGGATAATTTCAAATTGTTCTTTAAAATATTTGAACAAAGCTCATGGTTCACAGTATACCATAAAAAATACCAAACTGTTCTGAAACTGACATATGAAACAAGCTCCATCATTGATCCAATGGAGCTTTAAATTCATGACATCCGCCAGTCACATATTAATGTCTTTCCACATATTTCTAGCCAATCAGTTAAAAAACTCATGTAACGTCACAATCACATGATAAATACAATTCCGTGTTTCCGGCTAATCATTTCATCCTCTTCATTGTTACCAACTATTGCACCATGCAGAAACTTTCTCTTAAAAAGTGTCTTTTTGTCAACAATAATAACGTACATAGTTATACGAAATGCATTTTATTTAAAAATACATGTATAAAATAAAAGTTTTTTAAAAAATGTTTTTGGATGAAACTTTTTTCTTAACATTTGAATATTTTTTCCAATCATATGAAATTTTATTTAACAATAAGTTTTACAATGAGAACAACAACTACAAGTTAGTTTAATGTCCGTTTTGAATTCAATGGAGTATTGATGTATTTTTCTATGTCATGTGACTGCTATGAATCGAGCCCGTTAAATACTTGGGATTAAGTTCCCTATTTTTTCTTCTCCGAACTATTATACGCCTGTGGGAACCAAAAATGTTGAATTTGCTGTCACCCCAACCAATTTGCTGTCAAAGTATTTAGTTTTCACGAGAGCCATCAAGTATTTATAGAACCATATTAAAATGAACGAATACTTTTTAAGAGAGAGAGAGAGAGCCACTGTAAGTTATTTCCAACTTCGTAAAAATAAGTTTTAGAAAATGTATGTTTTAAAAGTTAGAAATTTTATCAGATCTCCCCATTTTCTCTCACTAAAAAGCTTAAAATCAAAAGTTTTGGTAAAATATACGTTAAAAGAAAAATACGACAAACATAGCAGACCATAATTTTGCTGTCATATTATTTTGTTGGGCTTACGAAGATAACATGTTCCAAAATCACATTTTTTGGTCGAACGTTTCAAAACTAAAACGAATATTTTTCTATAAAATTATAATTTGTTTCAATGGAAATTCGCTTAATTCTTTCTCTGAATATTTGAAAACTATTTTTTTAAATATCATTTGCACTTTCTTTTTAGCTCTTTAGACATTGAATGTAATGCGTAGATTTCACATAATTTTTTTAAAAAAATAACCGATTAATTGTAAGAAATAGGAAATAAATGGCAAATCACTGCAATACAAAAATGGTTGGTTTCAAAATTTCCAGGAAGGCAAATTAAAAAGAAATATTTTATGCGTATTGAAGCTAAAGAAGCAACTTATAAATTTCTTAAAATTTATTGAATAATTTTTCGAATTCTAACGAATATGCAAATTAATGTAAAACATCAACCTATTTGTGAAAAAGTGAAATTTATTATTAGTGAAATTTTATTATTATTTACCTATTAGTGAAATTTTTTATATTAAATTAATAAGAGCTTGACAAACTTGTCATTGTTAAAATATCTTTTTAAAAAAATTAAGTCCTTTATTGATCCAATTAGAATAAGTGGTTATTTAAACTAACCGTGTAGTATAACAGCAATTCATATTATTTTTAATGACACATTGTATCAAAATTATGATGGACTTCTATGTCATACTTTCTAAGCTGTTATTCCATCTTTGTGTGTGAAAGTTTCATTATTATTTTTCGTTCTAACACACAAACGCTAAATTCATAACCATAAGTCAACTATTATTCACAGCAGCAAATATTTTTCTCATAAATAAAGCATTCTAAATAGAGAGAGAGAGAAATTTACAAAGCTTATTCGATTATCCATTTATTAATCCATTCTTCTAGCCTAAGAGAAAGAATTTATGATTGTCTCACGGGAAGCTAAGCCTAACTCATTTTCCACCTGCTGATGGATCTTGAAAAAACAAACAAAAAGGAAAAAGCGTATTGAAAATGTCTTAATAACACATTGCGTTGGGTCTTCTCGATCATGCTGCAGCAGAGGCTATTAATCACTGAAGATGTGTTTAGTGATCGGCACATACACTGAATACATTATTTCCTGAATGGCTTCTTTCAGTTAAGTTGTTTGGAATTCTCTTTTGCTTCTGTTCTATTCTATTTGCAGCATTGTTCGTGAAAAAGTATCAGGAGAATTGTTACTATGTATCATATTAATTGATTCGTTGTTTAGTTTGAAGGCAAATTTAGATGATTTGCTAAAATTTTTGGAACTCATTTTAAATATTTATATAAAAATTTTTCGACATTTATAGAAAGCTACATTTATTTATTTATTCAACTATTTTATAACAGAAACACCATTTTATTTTAAATTGTATATCAAAGAGGATATACATGTATTTATTTCATGGAAATATAAAACTGAAAATTTAAAATTTAAAATAGTATTAAAAACCTTTTTTAAGATGTAAACTTTAATTAACTTTAAAATTTTTCGAAAAATTTTTGCTTCAAAAAAATTTCATTAAATTAAAAAAATCAAAGGTGGGATTTATGGATATTTCGATTTTTTTCCTTGATTTATTTGTATTTTACTTTTTAAAAAAAACAAAAAAATGATTCTTATTGCATAATATGAAAACTAAAGAAAAAAAAAATTTCGTTTTTTTTTCCATATTTAAAACCCACTTTTCAAGTAGTTCCCCTTTTTGGGAATAAACTTTTCTATTTAAATAACAGGGGAAAACTTCTTTTCATTATAGGTCCGTGTGAAAATAAAAATAAAGAAAATATCTAAAATAAAAAGAAAAAAAAAAAATTCAAAATGGTTTTAATTTTTCCTAGTGGAATTTAAATATTTTTAAAATTTCATCTTCCGGGAATAAGCTTTTTTACTTAAAAAAACAAGGGAAAACAATTTTTAAAAATTTTAGCAAATTTAAATAATTTTCATTTAAAATTTTAAAAATTTTATTATATTTTAAAATTTAAAACCCAATAGAAAAAATATTTACCTTTTAAAGGATTATGTTCCCCAAACATGATGACAGATATATGATTCACAATTTTAAACCTAGTGTATTGATTTTTTTTTTGTCCTTTCTATATATACATACCAGTAATTGTTTTAATATCAGAAGCCTCCCCTTTCTCTTCATTCTATAACAATAATTCGTACTAAAAGCTTGCATTATTTTTCCTTGACACTAACAGAATTTCTTATGGAACAAAAATTACTCATTTATCAGCCACTTATGAACCATTGTTTCAGGTTACTATGTAACTTGTCCTCGGAATAAAGTAGCTGTAGCTGACAAATTAATTTTATATTTCTTATGAATTGTTAGGTATTTATATTTAAATAATTGTGCAATATATTCTTTAAAAAATTGTTTGCTATTAATTTTTAAGTGAGATCAAAAGATTTGGGTGATAGAATTTGGGGAATATACTTCCATAGTTCAAACGCTAAAAAAAGTACCCCTGAAGTTACTAAAATCTTTCTTTCTAAACGCTTAACGGAACCAGTGACGACTTAAAAATGGCTACTGGCCGTTATAAAAAAGTAGGTCCCTTATGTGATCCTTTTAAGTAGATGGTAAATATAAAGCATATGTTGTCAAATACCATAATGAACGGTAACGCGTTACACGTGATTACATCCTTAAGAATAATGATGATGTATGGTGGTATGTCTAGGCTACATGCATGACAGGTATGACATAATGACGCACTCTTGCCAGTTGGCATATAGTTCGAAATTCGCAGTTCTTTACAGAATATGTCCAGGAATAACCATTTTACGATTAAAATAAATTATTCGGATCATGAACTTTTGAGACCTAGTTGAGAACCAAGTGAACCCCCCTTCCCCTAAGTCAAAGCCTCGGTCCAGTTGACCCCTGCTTTAAAATGTTCCTGCATGGAATAATTTATTATTATTAGTTTAGTTCTAGGTAGCTTAGAGGTAGCATGCCCGCCTCGTAAGCCCTAGTTTGTGGGTTCGATCCTGGCTAGAGTCGACAGATTTCATGGATGTAAAAATCATATGATTATGTGGCATGTAAAAATATCCCTTGAGTATTCAATTGGCTCTCGTACTCTCGACAAAATGAAATCACGTTGTAACTGGTCTATCTAAGTTCTTTCCACTAATAGTTCTCTTGGGAAATATTGGGTCTTAAAAAATTATTCTATTATAAACCTTCCTCTGAAGAAGAAGATGTGATTATGTAAATTAAAAAGTGTATTTAAAGATTAAACTTTCGAGTTAGGAAGAGAGAGGTTAGACTGCTATATGATAGCAGGGATTGATTAAACGTGAAGTGAGGCGTGAGCACTTCGTAGCTTATTTGAGTAATATTAAGATTGACGATTGTCAGTTAATGATTAAATTTGATTAGGTCGATTTGAATTAGAAGGTGTATTGGCTGGACTCGTAAGTGATCCGATTTATTAAGTCTTCTACTTCGCTATTGCTTTCCATATTTAGTAATTGATGCATTTCTTACCTTGGGTTATTGAATTTGTGTTGTTGTTCGTAATTGTAAATAAACAGAAATTGTTTTGAATATGCCTAATCTCCTTCCGACCCTCACATACTAATGGACGATGCGGTGTGTCCATTACAACGTCAGTATTTAGCATCCGAGAGCTTTAATTGAATAAATTCAAACGTCAAAAATTTGGTAGCTGGAGCTGCCACTAGATGTTGCCACCAATGAAATGACTCTTATGCTTTGAACATGTCGTATCTGTAAGGGCTTAGCTGCCAAAATGCATTGCTGAAT
The DNA here is from genome assembly GCA_019973955.1 of Trichonephila inaurata madagascariensis. Taxonomy (NCBI): domain Eukaryota; kingdom Metazoa; phylum Arthropoda; class Arachnida; order Araneae; family Nephilidae; genus Trichonephila; species Trichonephila inaurata. Next base: position 3,374 of record BMAV01020369.1, on the reverse strand, counting down.
AATTTTTTGAAATCATATGACAAATGGAAGGTTTTTAAAATTATTATTATTTTTTTCGTTTTCTGTTTTAAGTCGTGTGTAAGCATACACAAAATTCATTCTACAACTCATAAAAGCACGCGTTCATTTTCCTTTTTTATGTCGCTTTTAAACAACACTTATTTCGAATGATTAAAAAAAATGACTTCGCTATAAACATTTCTAGGGTGAGCAAAAAAACATAAATCATCTCGCCAAACCACGATGACAAAAAGTTATCCGAAACAGATTAGAACAGACGCCACCCAATCAACGAATCCGTGTGACGTTACCAAAGGGAACCGCACTGTTTGCAATAGAGCTCCCGATTTCGGAAAGACTAAAAGCTTTTCATCACAAGAGCCAAGACAGGACGCAAAGAAGTGTTGCGAGGGCGGGAATGCGATCTCAAATGAGAAAAGGGCGGCCTTCCTTTGAAGGGGGAAAAAAAGATGGTTGGCGATACAAAAAAATAAAACAGATGAAAGATGCCGATGTGAAAGATGACAAGAAGCAAATACAGTGCACGTGAAACATGGCGTATCGTAAACAAACTACTCCACATTCTGATTATCTAATCTTCGCGCACTTTTGATAAAGAACGAAAGAATATAATTATATATTCGAATGAAAAATATCGTTTGGGAATAAATGCAAGTTGAAATAAAAGAATTTCAATGAATTATGGTTATTTCAAACTGGTTGATTTCTTTTATCTTAAATCGATTTAAGGTTTTATTGTTAGACTTCATTATTTTTAAGATTGTTTTATGTGGCAAAATAAATAGTTAATCGTATTAACGCGATATTACCATGAAATAATACTTGAAAATCGTATGAAAATTATTTATTGAATTGATGTGAAAGTTTTTTCCCCTACTAAAATATTAATTCATTATCTCAAGTATTTTTCGTGAAAAAAAATGAGAATCTTTTATAAATTAGAATCAAATAATTTTTGATAAATAAGTAAATATTTTTAATATAAATTTATATGACTTTTAGGACAACTACGATAATTTTTTTTTTACTTTTCCGGTTTACGTCTTTAATATTACAATCTTTCTACGAAAATCGATAATCTTTTTCAATCATTATTATAGTAATGAGTTCAAACTTATATAACAAATTAGAAAATATACGGATATTCATACTTATTATATAAGTTCGCTTTTAGTTATACAAAAGCGCATTAACAAAAGATTTGTAAAACCTGTTCTACATAAATAAAATAATTTTTCATTTTTGAAAATTATGGCACCAAATTCTTTTAATGGGTCTCCTTTCTTAAATATTAAATGATTTTTTGTTTACAATTTCCTTGAGTATTGGTAACTGGTCTTTAATTTTGTATGGAAACCGGTAGTTGATCAATAAGTACCCCAGCTGCTATTTCTTCCGCTCAATTTTCAAATCACGTATAAACGTGGCCACGGTAGCCTCAGTGGCGTAACTTACCCCCTCCCCCCCATTGGGGGTGCAGGATTCTAGGCACCTGTATCAAAATGTCTTGGATGACCTTTTTGGAGGCCCCTTAACATTCTACGATTCTTTTGCTGATATATGTTGGGACCTCTGTAGTTTGGGGCCCCCGTATCATTTATACGGCTGTAGCTACGTCCCTGATTCTAGGGGGCCCAAGGCCTGATGCCAGGTACGTACTTTTTGTAAGACCCAGTTTGGGGCAAAAAATCTGACTTTGCAGGGGGCTCTAATATTCTCCGTTACGCCACTGGGTAGCCTATTGTTTATGGGGACGAATTTTTGGCCGGAGTTCGCGAGTTCGAGTCCGGGTGCCACTGAAAACCCGCTGTGTAATGCAAATGATGCACATTGAATCTGTCGAGTTGACGTGGTGAAATTAGGAGAGGGGTTCCTGCTCAGGTGTCGTCCTCGTTTTAAGTGTTGCTTTATATTATGACTTTAAAAAAACTCACGAGGCTAAAAAAAATCGGAATAAGTCTTCGGCTTCAAGAATGAAAAATAAAAAGAGTGAATCCTGAGTAAGTTTAATATCTAAGTATATTAGTAAGATTTAATAAGATATGTATAATAATTAACAAAGTCATTTGAGTTATTATTATTTTTCCTGCCTAAAAGCTAAACTTTTTTTTCAGTAACAAAAGTGTACACCAAAAAAATTATTTGTTATTCAGATATATTTTATACGTAAATAAATTATGAATCATTTTATTTTAATCAAAGAAACATTATAGTTATCTGATTCTAACTTCGAAACCGAAATTCATCAAATCATTATTCCGTTTCTTTTGTTTACACAAGTAAGAATTTCACAATTGATCATTCATCTTCATTTTAAAATTTACAATTTAAGTAATGACTAAATTTACCCTTATTCGAAAAAAAATTATAATTTAAGATATTCTAAAAATGCATTTATAAAGTACCAGCTTTATAAAACAGAATTCTTTTCAAATCGTTTCATTAAACACATTTTATACCATCCATTAGTTCTGTTATGCCATCTGAATCCAAATCTGAATATGTAAAGTTTAAAAAAACTTAAAAATGAATAATTTAAGCCAAATATATTCGAAATTTTCTTGTATTTGCATTTGCAATGATTTCGTGTATTCGTTGTATTTTTATGCACGTTGTAAATATTCATGTTATTTGCCATTACACTAAATATTCGTGTAATATTATGCATAAAACACTTCCTGTATTGTGAGTTCTAGAGGTTAAAGACATTCAGAGATATTTAATTTGAATATTTTCTTCTTTTCCTTTTATCACAAACAAAACGTATTTGTTCTTGGAATTAATGAATGAAAAGTACTTCATGAAATTGATATGTATTATTTCTATCTTGCTTCCATTTAATTTATTTCATGCATACAACCCTTTAAAAGGGAAAAATGACATTAAATCGAATAAGTGTCCATATTATAATTTTAAATTAATTTTTATGGTACTTTTCCGTTTCGCCAGCGCAGGCCATAAGTCGCCAATAATGATACAACGGATGCCCCAAACGGAATATTTCCCCTGGTAACCTTTTACCAACACATTTCAAAACAACACATTTTCGTGATCTTATCTTATCAGCGATGTTTATTATTTTGTTTCTATTATAATGAGAACTAATATTTATTAATATTTTTTTTGTGTATATTGCTTGTTTCGTCAATTACGCTAATTTGCGAGATTTGCTTTGGCGAAACGGAGAAGTACTTTTTATTACTTGGATCGATTTCTTAAATCGATTTAAAGTTCAATGAATCCAGAAAGAAAAAACTTTTGATAACTCCTGAATTTTAAAAAGTGATGAAAGGTAGAATTGGTTTGTAATCAATTTAAAACTTATAGACTTAATTAAGTAACCTTGAAAAAAA
>BMAV01020368.1:152660-181832 GCA_019973955.1 Trichonephila inaurata madagascariensis | reverse complement strand
ATTTTTAATTTTTAAAGAACAAGAGGAAAGTAAAAATGTAAATCTTTTCACAAAACCTTCAAAAAAAAAATCTAAAAAAAAAAACTCTTTCCAAATTTTCCCCTAACTTTTAAAAAGTTGAATTATTTACGATAAATTGTCGGACTGTTTAAAATTTAATTCCTAAAGGGGTTTGGGTTTTTAATTTTTTTAAACTTTTTTTTTTAAACATTTTTTTATTAAACCAGGCATTTTATAAAATGTTTTGATGGAAAAACTTTCCATGAGAAATTTGTTAGATTTAACGGGGGTAAAACACATATGAGTTAAGAAAGTAAAAACAGCTACAACTATTTACCAATTCTTTCCTGAATAAGTTGCTGTGAAAAAAAATTATTTTAATGAATTTAAACTATTTTTTAAGGTTTAAAAAAAGAAACTGTTTTTTTCGTTTTTATTTGAAAAGGGGGCCAAGAAAGTGTTTTGGGGTTTGACAATTGTAAAAAATTTTTTAAAATATAAAAAAAATTTTTCCCCATGGAAAAAAATTTAAATTGCATTAGAAAGAAAAAAGAGTGGTATTTTATTTTTCAATAAAAATTGAAAAAGTGATACTGATCGATTTTTTCATCGATTTTAGTGAAGTGACCCCCTTAAAAACAACTAGGTTCCTACCCAAAAAGAGCTCTCTTAAAAAAATACTTTTTGGTTAAAAAGATAGTCTGTAAAAAAAAAACGGAGACTTTTATGCAATGGAATGTTTATAAATGTTTCTTAGAAATACATATTTTTAACATTACTGGTACATATATGTTTCTAAACCCCCCTTAAAAAATATTTATAATAAAAAGGGGAACAATTACGTGCATGAAAAATTAAATGGATGGTTTAACATTTACACTAGTTTTCTAAGATATATATAAATAGCGGAAATTAACTACTACAGAGCATGTTAGTATTTCTTAATTGCCACGTGATTTCAAGCAAATGCAAATTAAACACATGATAAGAAAGGAAAAAATACATAAAAAACATTAAAAGACATTGTGGGGTTTAGAACCATTATCTGGCAATTTTGTTAACATTGGATTTGGAAATGTACAGTGGAATGAGATAATGTATTTTAAAGACTTATTTAGAAAAAAAAAGAAAAAAAAACCGTCAAAATATTTTTTTTAGAATTAATATTCTCTTAGCATTCTTGTGAAAGTATAAACATGGATTATGTTTAAAAATATATTTGTTGTTGTTACTTATGCCACCTGATCGACAGTAACATCAGATCAAGACCCGAGAAATTTATCGCAGCGAAGGAATAGATTTTTACGCCTGTCGTTAGCCTTAGCTTTGAGCACCATGCAGGTGACAGTACTATTTTGCTTGGTCCCATCCGAATTCCGAAGGAGAACACTCTTGGGTGGTCGGGGGCCTAACTCCTCTCCTTCTTTTTAAACCCCCGGGGAAAGGGGTGCGTTGCGGCTTTTAAGTAAACCCTGCCGAAAGGGACTATACATTTATTAACATCCATGCCTCCTCCGGGATTCAAACCGAGGCCCTACGACTCCGCAGTCAGCGTTACTAACAATTATAACAGATGGACGACGTAAAAAATATTTAATAATATTTGTTATGAAAAATACCATAATTTGAAAGCATGATTTAAGTTTTACTCAAAAAAAAGCATTTTTGGGTCTTTTTTTAAAATTTAAAAAAAATTTTTTTTTTTAATTTTTCATTTTTTTTTTTTTTTTTTTTTTTTTTTAAATTTTTTAAAAAATTTTAAATGCGTGCATGACGAAAATTATTTTCATAATGCAATTCATTTAAAAATAATTTTTCTTATATTTGTCAACAATCTGTAAAATAATCAGTTATATTTTAATGGTATTTACTGGCAATATTTTCTTACGAGAAAATTAATCATATTTATTGTTTGTTCTTGTATTTGCTTTATTATAGCTAAAATAATCCTAATTTTATAAAATTTCTTATTTTATGGGAACATTTATATTAAAAATCCCCCATTAATCAGGTACGAGGAAAGGATATTTTTCTTTAACCCTTTATAAAACTCCGTTATTTGCTAATTCTTTAGCTATACTATTACAGTATTTATTCGAATCTAAGTCGCCATTGATTCTAAGCAGCACTCTAAATTGGCAAAAAATATTTGTGAACAAAATAAAATAAAAAAATAAAGAAAAAAATAGTGGGAAATTGATTGATTGATATCCGATAATTAAGAAATATAAAATAATAACTAACAAAAAGTGAATAATCAATTTGGCTAGCATTAAAATATTTTAAATACATATATTAACCTTAATTGCCTGTCCATGCAATTCCCCCCATCAAAATATTTTCCCCTTAATCTTAAAGGCACGTTTTGGTCAATACTATATTGGTAATAATGTGTAGTTAGAATTCGAATTAATACATTATTTTATTATTTAATAATCCCACTTAGAGCATCTCTTGACATTGTGTAAAACTAGAATTTACTCAAAATTACACACACACACACACACACACAAACACACACACATACACACACATTGGGAAAATTGGGTCATGAAAATTGAAAGTTTAAAAGGCATTTATATATATATATATATATATATATATATATATGATATATATATATAATGTATTATATATTTTTAAATTTTTTAAAAAAATTATTAATAAAAATATAATTTTTAAAAAAAAAAAAAATATATATTTTAATCAAAAAAAAATTAATTAAATTAAAAAAATTATAAATTTCTAAAACTTTAAACAATTTTTCCCATCATATCTTATCGCACCTCCATTCTTTAATAACAATTTATTGAATGTAATATAAAAATATACTCTTAGAAACTAAAAGGCTACAATATATGCGAATTTAATTATAGCTCATATACATTATCAAGATTAATATTAAATTTTGTATATGACCCCATGGAATTAATAATTATTAAACTTGTTTTTAATGTATTGAAAATTAAATTATCAAAAACATTGCGCAGTACTGATATATTTATAACTGTTCTATAACAGTGTAAATGTGTATTTAACTCTTTTGTTATGTCAGAATGTATTTTAATTTGCTTTTTTTAGTGCGTTTCCTATATATATATATATATATATTTAAAAAAAACTCAGAAAAATATTAGGTTATATCAATTTATTTGAATGTTGAGTAGTAAAATCTAAGCATTTACAATGCCTTTAAAATATAAATAAATTACAAAAATGTAATTTAATGCTCCTTTCTGACAAGTTTCTACATCATAACAATTATGTAATATAAAAACGGAAAGGAGCACATTGTGTTTTGTACTCTTTTAACAGAAATTTGTCTTTCCTTGTTATCGATTCAGTAGCATTCAGAGTGCAGTTGACAAATGCTATTTGTTTTAGTTGACAAGCGGAACACGAAAATGTCGTTCCTCTGACGTGGTTTCTACTTGTCACGTTACAGATGATGATGCCTTTAGGATAACTTCTCCTTTTGCTGCTGAAAGTTGCTGTCTCTCATGTTTATCTTACGAAGCCTCAGTTAAACTAAAGAACCGTACAATAATTGCAGAGTAGAAACGGAAGTTATGGCAGGGATTAAATGATTTTACTGTTTCTTTAAAGCTACTAAAATTATTTTTATTTTCTATTTTTAAAAAGTCATATTTAAGTTATTATTTTTTTAATTTGGTAGTGACTGCATAATACTAATATTTGAATTTTGATAATGTATTTTTATGGGCATTTTCATATGTTAACGTTGCTTTTTTAATAAACACATGTATTTAATTTAACGTAAAAAAATTAATTTTATTCATTTTGAAAGTGTAATAGTAACCTATACTTTTCTCTAATGTTTATTGACATCAATATTAACCTCTTCAGGACGGGACGCTTTTCTATGAGATGCTCGCTAGGGAATGCGGAAGAACTTGCACTACCAGACTGGGTGTTTGCGTCGCTAAGCGTAACATCAGAAAAGAATGCATAAATAATAAAATTTCAGTCCTAACGTTGTAAATTTTGGTATACCTTTAGATTACTACATAAGTTGTCACAATAAAAAAAAAGAAAATAACCCCCTTTAATTTTCGTTTTTTTAAAAAAAAATCCTTACCTTAAAAAATAAATTTTGTAATTATTCAATTTTTTTCCCAAAAATTTTTATTGAAGAAACTTTTTTAATAAAAATTTCAAATTAATAAATAAAAAAAATTTTGTGACAAAAATTATTTGCAAAAAAAACAAAATTAAAAAAGGGAAAACTGAGGTGGAAAATCTCGAAGCAATATAAACCTAAGTCCTACATTGCATGATTTCAAGCATAAAAAAGTTCGTTGCGTTTTTTTTTTTTTTTCACAAGGTTTGCAACTATGCACTTTAGCCTTTTTACCTTTTTGTTCAATAAGGGTTAGGAAAAAAGTTCAAAACAATCAAATAATAATTTAAAATAAAAGGGTTTTTAAATAAGAAAACACGCAAAATATTTCCCAAACAACAAAAACTGTACAGAATTGACGCGAAACCCCAAAACCTCCACACTCTTAAGAAAAAAAAAAATTAAAAAAAAAAAAAAAATTGTGAGAGTTATTAGAAACGCGAAAGTTTTATATCAAGTGGAAATTTTATGATATGTTTGTTTACATTTTGATTTTTTCCCCATTAAATAATTGTCAAAAAAGTTTCAAGGCCTTTTTTATTATTTTGGGGTTTTTGTTTTTTTTTTTTGCGATAAAATTTAAAATTGTTAAATTGTTATTTCTTTTGCCACCTGATTGACAGAAACATCAGATCAAGTCCCACAAAATTCTTAGCAGCAAGGAGCTAGATTTTTACGCTTGTCGTTTTCCGTAGCTTTGAGCACCATGCAGGTAATGGTACGATTTTGCTCCGTAACACCTCAAATTTGAAGGGGTGGTCAGGGACTTCCCTCCACTCTTGCCTTTCCACCAAACTCATGAGAGGACTTGTGGCTTGAAGGCTATTTAGAATACCTACATGCCGCAAAGGCTGTATACATTTACAAATATCGATACCTTCTCCGGAATTCGAACACAGGCAATACAGCATAGCAGTCAGCGTCGCTAGCCACTATACCGGATGGGCTGCTAAAAATACAGATGTAAAATAATGTTATATAATCAGAATAGTGTTTTATAATTTATTTAAATGTGGATTACTATACAATATGATTGACAAATATCAGTTTTAAAATGATATTACATAATGGCCATGATGCTTTGTAAATCGGATACATACATATACATTAACATTTTTTATTTATTTTCATCGAACTGGAATTAAATAAAAAAAAATATACCATACATATCAACCATTCTTGTTTTAAAAATATAGAATGTTTCTTAAAATGATATAGCAGTAGTTCTCATAAAAAAACTTAAGAAAATTCATGTATATTTGTTTTAAATGCGATTGTCTTCAATGATGAAAAAAATCTGCTCCCATGGGTTTTTGTTTTGTTTTGTTTAAAAATGCTTTATTTAACTTTAAAGCAAGAATTTTTTTAATAAGTGGCATAATAACGTCACGCTTAATATTCTCCTGTTATTCGATTTCAGTAACTGACATAAGAAACGAATAAATAAACACATAAAGTAAACACATAAATAACACATTACTAAAAAATGCATTAGAAAAAAATTGGTGTCTTATGTATCTTTTTTTTAACTCACAATTATGTATTAACCTCAAAATAAAGTTATAAATTGATGAGAATATGTAACAAATTAAAATAAACAATGTAGCAAGTGGCCTAAGCGATTTGATAAATTATAATATTCTGATCGATGGTATCATTTTGATATGATATTTTTTTTCGTATCTTTAGTTTTAGTTTTAAAAAATCATATCTTTTTAAATTTATTATAAAAATATAATTCAAACAATATCATTAATGGACAGTTCACTATTGTAAAATCATTGAAGTTTTTTGGAAACCTAATCTCCAATCAGAAATGTAGAGGTTCCGTATAGCTTTCAAAATTGTCCAGTGTAAAAATAAAATGCTTACAGTTAAGAATTTTGAGTGTAAAATATTAAAATGTAAGGATAAGGATTTACTCTTAATAAATATAAATCAAAAGTATTTTTAATAAAAATGATAAGCAGGAAGAAGTTAAAAGTTTAGAACTCTTAAAAGAGGTGGGGCGAAGCCCAACCAATCGGATAGCAGTAAAAAAACTCATTCGTGTTGAGTGAAAAATTGTGGGTGCAGAAAACATGCTCTTACAATGTCAACAGAGGTTTTTGTGATTGGCTAATCAAAATGGCCATCTACATTGCTTTAGGAATGTGTTGAGAAGAGCTCAACCAAACAGAGAGTTGGCTGCATTTTGGGTAAATCGAAATGCGTATTCAGAAATAGACCTCGAATGTAATGAGCATTTCACATATTCTTTTCAAGTTTCTTCGTAAAAAAGTCTGCGTTATACCACGGATATAGCTGAATAAAACGTAGTTTGAACGTATAGGTGTGTGTTAAAACCAGTGTGCGTAATACACTAGAATGTACGACATAATTTCTTCAGTATTAATAATTCAATCCATATATCCATTAAATAAATTATAAGTATGATGTAAATAATGAAGGCTTGCATTCCTAGAATTGAGAGTTTAGATTTGTACTACTTAATTAAACTTAAACGGAACTTTAATAAGGATACGATTCATATCATTCTTTTCGTGTGATAAATAATGTTGCTTGCTTAATGACTCATAATATGTACGAGTGTGTATAGAATTTATGAATTTATGAAGTAAGCTGATGATGTTATTAGCTTATTAACTGTTAGTTTCCGTAAAAGTAGAATCTAAATATTAGTTTGTTAAATTTCTAGCAATTAACTTTAAAAAAGATGTAGGAAATTACCATATTTGAAACGATTTATTTCCACGTACTTTTACTTTCTTAACAATGTTCAACAAAAAGTTATTTTTGTTACTAGTTGCAAAGCGATTATTTTTACATGTGTTCCTCGCACGATGGAGTACTGAGTTTTTTTACATCGAAACGAATGTTGAGGCCGAACCAACCGAGGTGAATGTTGAATTCAATCTACAATAGAGAACAAATGAACAGCATGCCTATAATTGGCCGTGTCTGATGAAATTCTTCCTCGGCTCTGATTACGAATATTCTTCCACTAGTATCTACGTTCAAATTGTTCGTCATGTCCCCATACTTTGTAAGAAAATAGGAGATACAAAATATGCGTTCAAAATGATTATTTTACTTTAAATTAGAAATAAATATTTTTTTTCTTCTATTTTTTAAGTAATTTTTATCTTTAAAATTTATCAACACTTGAAATTAAATAAAACAATAAAACGCACTGGATTGAATAAAGTATTCCAATAAACTAATTAATTAATGAATGGTGTATATGATAATTTAAATTATGTTTACGAAGAATGAAATAAAAAATTTCGTCAACAAACATGCATATTTTATCAAAGAAATAGTCATAAGAATTATTTAACAGGAATCTAATGATATATTAAACAAGTGATAGAGAAACTGGCATTTTTTTTAATTTCTGTAAAAAAATTTATCTTAAAGTTGGAAAATCTTATATCTTTTATGCTATTTGTTTTGTCTAAGTAAAAAAAATTTTACGTTAAATACATTTAATCGATTAATCAATTAATCGAATGTTAATGAGAGAATCTTAACAATCCATTCTTTGTGACATATTTTATTTCAAATAATTCTAAAATCAGGTGAACTTTCTAAAAAAAAAAGCGACTTTACAAGCACAGACTTTGAGATTATTTTTTTTTTTCTTTCAGGATATTACTTGTCAGTTTCGAAATATTTACATTAGTGCAGTTAAAGGATTATCTTGTTCTTAAGCTACAATTCAATTGTTCAGAGTAGATAAATATATGTGGATACTGGAATTTTTCAAGGTGGGATCGGAGGTCCACCATTCTCGTATCATGCTCCAGTTCTCCACCCAACATATTCTTTCGATTTTGTCGCTTTTAGGAAACAAAAAAAAACGATAAAAAATAATTATTGAATAAATAATTAGCATTAATTAATAAAATTAATTACTAATAACAAATATATAATTGATCGGGACCCGGGAATACCCCCTTCCCTTTTTTTAAGTGTATGCCGCTATTGTAGGGTAACATATACAATTATTAAATTTCCATTTACATTCAAGTAATAGATACTCCGTTTTTTTACTTAAGATAATAACATTATTTTTTTATTACTGACGAATTTAAATTACCGGCACTCATAATGTGCTTAATGTTTTTGTTAGTTTCTGTTCTTTGAATGGAATAAAAAATCCCCATGATATAACCTGAAGTCTGTGTATACCAGGATCTATATTAAATTTATATTAGCAGTAAAAAAACATTTTTTTTTCAGAGTCAAAAAAGAAATATGCTGAATTACTTCTAAAATTTGATTTTATATAAATGATTCCAATGGACTGATATCTATTTTGTGTTCAATATATTTCTTTTTTTTCATGTAACACGTATTTATTTTATGTGCACTTAATATTTTTACAATATGCATATATATTTTTTAACTAGATGCAGCTACTTTTGACTTAATAGGACCGCCCCTATTATGCGAGTAAAATGTAGTGACTTAGAATATCAAAATATCTTTTCTCACAATGTTAATGATGTCTTAAACGGTTTTTTCATTAATTGATGTTTCGCAAAAATTTATTCAAAGTTGCAAGCTCAATTTAGTAAGGCAATAGTATTCTAAAATATCAAAAGTATATTTATATAATATAAAATCAGTTTACATCTACAAATATAAATGTCACACAAATTATTATTCTTATTTGACGTCATAAAAATATAGTTTTCAAATGTTTTGTGTTAAACTTTAATGTACTAAAAATGAATAACTTAACGATATTAAAAAAAAATAATAAGAACAAGAAAAAAAAAAAACTGAAAAAATATAATGTAAGATTGCTTTCGGGAAAATGTATCTCAAAAAGCACTTTACACCGATTAATTGGATTTTATTTGTAAAACATTTCATCTTAGATATGTCTGTATAGACCTCTTTAAATTGTTACACATAATATACATAAAGAAAAAAAAATTAAAAATAATCTTAGCAAAGATGGATTTTTCAAATCATTTTATAGGAAAAACATCCATTCTTTTTGAAAAAGGAAATCCTTCTTTTTGTTAATTAATTTTATTAGCCTAGCTGGGAAGTTAATTCCATAGTAAAAATAGTGGGGTTTTCTTTATCAATTTTATAGTAAAATATTAAAGCGTAGTAAGATATCATACACATTTAAAACATTGATTTTTCAATTTTAGTATTCAAACAATGCCTATTTTCCTGACTCTAAAAAATTATAACACTTATATGCTCGTCGATGAAATAATCTTTAGTTATGAAAAAAAATGATAAAAATGTAAGCAAATGACCACGTTTCCTTCCACACATTTTTAGTGATAGTCCCCCTTGCATAAACACTATTAATTTGTTTTTACTAGGAACAATAATATTTTTCTCTTTTTAATGTTTAATTATTTAAGAAAAACTAGTTTTACAGGAGAAAAAAGGAATAAATTCGAGATTTATAAGATTTCAAATCTTTGTTTTTTTCAGAGAAATTATACAATTATTTTATTAAAAACCTATATGACTATAACATGTTCCTGGTTTTATATATTTATGTAAAATATACATTGTATATTCAAGAAGTATGTTTATAAAGCATGGTATCTAAATGAAAATATGTTTGCTAATATTATGTAGATGTTAAGCTATATAACAAAGGGAAATAAATTTTAAATTTAAAATTACTTTTGTAATTCTAGAGAATGTTTAAACTATCATTATTAGGTTTATAAAAATAAGCAGGAGATATTAATCAAGTGCGCTATATATGAAAATTATGTGTTTATATTATGTATTAGAGTTTCCAATTTTTCTCCACAGCATAAATTTTGCCATCCAGTACATTTAAAAACAAACAAACCATTGCACTGTATGGTTGTTTCAAAATTTTTTTATACTTCTAAACAGGATATATGTGCATTTGTAGTGATCCTAATTTTTTTAGTTTAATTAGAACACAGTTTTCAAAAAATTATATTTATATACTAGAAAAGAGGGAAAATGGAAATTTTCAAAATTACAAAGTTTTATAATTTAACGAAACTATACAAATATTTTACTAAAAAAACAAGTTCACTGTAATTTATATATATATATATATATATATATATATATATATATATATATATATATATATATATATATATATATATATCTGTGAAAAAATATTTTACAAATTTAAGAAAAAACTTTTTCTTAAAAATTGTTTCCTTAACATATGGATGTATTATGAGATCTCAAAAATTATGCCCGACTTAAGTTAATCAGAAGAAAAAAAACTAAAAATACTTTTGTATTAACACAGAATAGTTTAAAATATCTTTTATTAAACCACACACACACATACAAAAAAGAAAATCTAAGCTCTATTGAAGAAATACATGTCCCATAAACAAAGAAACTTAATTTTGGCAGTTTCACTCTTTCGAGCATGACCAGCTACAAAAAAGCAAATGAACTATTAATTTTTTTAAATTAAATAGTCGAATTGCTCCTTATTTTATTATTACTCTAGAAGCCAATTTTTGTATAAAACGTTGCTGCAATCCTTCTCTCATAGAAGTTTTAAATTTCATTTCTTGGCAATTTTTCAAAAGTGCATTTTGATTAGTTCACTCTTTCTTCAAATTTACTTTAATTTTGGAATTCGAACTTTTTTTTCTTAAATAAACTTTGATTTTTCTTGTATTAATTAAAATCTTCCGAATTTCTTTATAGTTTATTTTTACCTAAAAAGGGATTTTGTCATAGTTTCAATGAAATTGAAAGTTTTGACAGGGAAAAAATAATTTGAGAAATTAGCAGACAGAAACACGTTTTGTAGTTTTCAAATAAAAAAACTGCGAAGAGGTATTTTACAGATTTTTGTTATGTAAGCAAAATAAATACGTATACGCTCATTCAATTTAGACATAATAAATTCTAAGACAAAAGAAAGTGTTGAGAGAATTAATCTATTCAGATATATTTGTGTGATATATTCAAAAATTAATAATTTAGAAACTTCAATTTTTTTTTAAAAAATTAATGATTTGAATGAATAATATGTGAAATATGCATAAGCTAATATTCACACAAAACAAAAAAAATAAATAAATAAGTAAATAAAAATAAAAATTAAAAGAAAAAATTGTGGCATCCGTAAGATTTCTGAAAGTAAATATTGACGATATGGGCAGATTGAGTATTATTTTTTAAAACTAACTCTCCTGTGGATCTGTCAAAGAATCACAGAAGATAAAAGTTTCTTAGCAACACCATCTGCTTTAGACATCATTGTTAAGGAAAGTTGTTTGATATGTTCGCTTATGTTTTTTAGAAACTGCAGAAGCCTGATAAATTGAAAAAGTAACAAATTAAATGATATTTTTAGAATTAAGGTTTTCAAAATCTATGACAGCAATTAATCTAAAATATGGTTCTATACTGAACTAAAAATTTCCATTACGAGTACACAATTGGGTTTTAAATTAAATTATTCGTAAAACAAAATTTATGTGTGGAAATGTTGTTGAATTACATAACGGAGCATACTGAAAAATGAGGATTGATAGAAACAAATTAAAAATTCATTTTAAATATATTTATTTAATTCATTTCTATCCGTATATTTTGTAATTAATTTATTATTGCAAACGATACCAACGTTTTTTTTTTTTTAACGGTAGATATTTCATTTGCTATTTGAACATGTTTAAGCTCTTTACACGTGTTAAAGGAAAATATTTAAAATAATTTGGAACATATGTTTTTTGAGAAAATGCATGTATGATTTTTAATTTCTGAGGATTGATTTCAAATACAGAAGCATTCTATAGTCACATTCCATTATTTTAACGAAACACTTTAAATTGTTATATATATATATATATATATACAACTGCTGTGACAATAAAGTTCGGTGAATAGTAGTGTAACATTAACGTAGATGAAATATTACCGAAAGATACCCAACTGTTCTTTCAATTAGTCCCCTTTTATGACTATGCACCGCTGAGATTTGTTATACATGTCCTGGAAACTTTTCAAAAAGTCTTCTTTTGGAATCGAGTTCAAAAGCCTAGTCAAGTTGTATGTTAGGAATTTTGTCAATAATAATATCGTAAATATCGATAACACATCTTTCTCATCCCTAAATTCTCGGTAATGATTTGTCACACGGAGTCATGGTTGATCAGCTATCATGCGCATAGTTAATTGACGATCTTTACTGATTAATTTTCCCTCTCTCAATGTTTTCGTCACTGACGGCGGTCGCAAGTCTTCCGCTACCGGGGTTGTCAGAAGCACGTTCCCTGCTTTTCGAATATGGGCGAATTACTCGTACACACACGTCATGAACAGTGTTTAATCTTCATAAACACGTAAAAGCATCGCATAGCATCCTTTTGGTGGCTTGCCAAGCTTAAAATGAAACTTAAAAATGTATCTATTGTTCATTCATTTACCTGTTCTCAGTAAGGAATCAACGTACTAAACAAGCACTTCGTAAAAAACAAGTATTACACAGAACACAAATGAATCTCTATTGAAAACAAGATGGTCAACAAATGCAGTTACTCATGAGCCGCGTTTTGTTTCACCAGTGTTGCGTGATCGGCTGTTCTGACTTCATTAACCGAACTTCATTGTCAGAGGTTGTATATATATATATATATATATATATATATATATATAATATATATATATATATGTGCGTGTGTGTTTGTGTAATGAGTCCGCAGCCTTTTATATGTCAGTTGGGGAAAGTCTCAATCTCTCAGTACCCCGCAACCCACCTCCCGCTTAACTACATTGACTTCGAGTTTAGCATCCTCGTTCTAACCAAAGGTATGAATACTCCTCTCTTTCACGAGCTACGCTTTTTTTAGGACACCAGCTCTACAGAACGAGTAATTGAATCATTGTAATAAACTAACCCCGGGGTAAAATCCCTGCTTTCCCTTCTTCCCTTTCAGCCCGGGCCACCACCCTGTTTTTAAAATTAATTCAAGTAATCATATATACATGGTTTCTGCAAATTAGTTATGCAAAAAAAGAATGATCTATTACATGTAATTTACAGAAAAGAATAAAAATAAATATTTTTGTAAGATAGAGAACTGGTGAAAGTTTACCTTTTTTCCAAATGTCCATTGTAACTTCTTTTCGTTCTTGTCACAGATTTGTCAGCATGTTTCTGTTGATCAAATTAAATTTTTCGCAGATTGTTGGTTTTAGTTCAGGAATGGATGCAGGAATTTGGGTAGTGTGCACTTGATCCTTTATAAAATTCCGTACACTGAAATCCAGCGCTGAAAAATCTCTTGATTGTGGTGGCCATTAAAAAACATCTTCATGATTAACCCAAACTAGTGCCTTAGCTTTGAAATAAGATATGGCGTCATTGTGGAAGTGGCAAGGCACACCGTGCTGTTGAAAAATGAAACCTACTGGAATTTTTTCTTTGATGATTAGCATAAAGAATATTTATAGCATATCCTGGTTGAAAAAATTCACATAATAGTCTATTCAGTGAAGAAAAATGGGACGTAAAATTGGTACTCAATTTAAAAAAACAGGGTTTTTTTAGGTGGAAAAAAAACGTCGCACTATTCAGTTTTCGAGGGTTTGGGGGGACGAAACCCCATAATTTTGAACTATGATCCCTGACGAGGTTGGGCACCCCCCGCTGGCACCCCACTCCTAACTTCCATACCACACCAATGGGAGGAGGTTTTAGCTTCGACAAATTTAATGTGCATCTCCCCCCCTTCCCTGTGAGTTTACAGCGGAACTAGAGGCTCGAACACATGACACACCGCCCACAAGTCAGTTACCGTGACCACCAGGGTACCTAGGGAAAAACCCCCTTTAAATTTGGGGGTTTTTCCTTCGGGGGTGGTGGATTTCTTTTTCTCCCTTTAAATTTTTCATTTTTGACACCTAAAAGCCATTTTTAAGAATAAACTTAGGATATATTTCTACTAATCTGAATTTAAACGGTTTATGTTCATTTAAAACATAAAATCTCTTTATTTTATTAAAAAATTTAATTTTTCAAAACCGGGAAATTAGTTGACATAAAAGGTAAGTAATAAAAAAAAGGCTTTGAAAAATGAAACCTGGAATTTCTAAAGTTTGCAAAAAAAAAAAGATTTTTAAAAAAAATTCACATAATAGCTTTCATAAAAGAAAAAGGGGGTTTAAATAGTATAAACAACCCCACATGATTTTCGGTAGGAAAAAAAAAAATCAAACATTCAGTTTCGATTTTACGAATAAAAAAAAAACCCAAAATCAAGATTACACCCAAATTGAAACCCCATTTTAATTCCAACCAAACCCCAATTTTAACCCAAAAAATTTTTAAAACATTCTATTAATTTTAAAATAAATTTAAATATATAAAATATTATTAACCCCAGGTCCCTGGGGAAATTTCCTTTTTAAATTATTTTTTTTAAATTTAAATTTTTTAAAACCCTTGAATTTTTCTTTCATAATGCCTTTTAAAGAAAAATTGGGTTTTATTTAAAATTAATTTAAGGTTTATTTTTTTAAAATTTCCCTTGTTTTTTTAATATATATATATATATATATATATATATATAGTTGGGGGAGTGTATATACATGTTTTTATATTCAGAAATATTGTTTTCAATTGCATGCAACGCAACAAATTTCTTGTATAAAACAATGAGAAAAAATTTTAAGGAGTTATAAACATTTTACTAGATATTGCTTAATTAAAAAATACAGAATTAATCTCATTAATAGTTATTTGAATAAATAAATTCCAAATAGTAAGAATTAAAATTCCTTAGAACATTAATAGTTTATTTTTATAAATTTATCATTTTTCTTATTAGAATATGGAGGTAACTATATCTACCCCTATTACATAAAATTACTTATTATCTTATTTTTATTTTAAACATAGTAATTTTTTTAAAAAAATATTTTAATCATATTGCCCCTAAAATAATATAGTAAGCATTTTTTAATTTTTAATTCTATTAATTCCATGCAATTGGTGAACAGTACTATTCTGCCATTCCCAGGCTTTGAATTTGCATTTGGCTCCAGAATCTGGCAATAATTTGTTTATTGTACTCAGATTTAGCACGAGCTCTCCATTTCTGAATGCAAATTTTAGGAAAGTTACCTGTTCCTTGTAATGGATTTAGACATTCTATCCATTATTTTCAGTATGGTTTTGTTCAGTTTTTATATAAACAAAAAAAAGCAACAAAGCACTCTTAAATAGTAATTCAATATTCTCGAAACTTTGCATGCAAATTTATTTATACCATACATGCAAAAAATTAAATTTCTGAAGAAAGTGAATATTGCATTTTGGTACAACGCGTTTCTACTATGCAATAACCATTGTCAAAAACAGTGACAGTGCGAAAGATTTTTACTTCCTCATTTTCAGTGTTGCAAATATCTGAAGACTCAAATATTAATATCATCGCACTTTATTGAAAACCTTTTAGCCAAATGTGTGATTTTAAATATGGTTGCATACTTAGAACTCGCAAAGTCTTCTAGCCATTTCAAAAAGAAAAGCCACCATCTGCGTCGTAAGGATATGATTGTGAAATGATTCTGTTAGAAATAGTTGCTATAAGGAATCTTGCGAAATATAAAGATTCGGGAAAGAAAAGTACGTGAATGTGATTCTACAGGTAAGTGCACTTATGTAACATTCTCGGACTAATTCAACAGTATAAATGTCCAATGCACGATGTACTCTTACATGTCATCCATAGTACCTACAATGATGTTTGGACAACAATAATATTTAGTCAATAAGCTATAACATCAAATAAAAAAGTAGATTGGGCAACTAGAAAGAGATGTGTCACGAAAAAGTGATCTTTCGTATGTTACAAACCAGTTATGCCAACCAGTCAGTAGTTTCATGTATATAGTAGGCTTCTACTTATCTCTCTCAAAAGTTTTTATAAAATAAGAATTTTATTATTTTATAAAATATTAATCAAAATTTATATTCTCATTTTCAATATTATTCTATCTCCCTCGTTCGTTTTTTATGATTAAGTCAAAATGTTCATACTAGCTTTCGCGAAGCAAATAATTAAAGGGAATAACTTAAACACGGTAACAATAACATAACTTAATTACAATAGCTTAAAAACAATTTAATTATTCCATTGCTTATTCACTCATAAAAATACTAGGTATTTTTACTCAAGTAATCAATTAGTTGCAAATGTCTCGTAACTCATAAACCAGTTTTTAATCAAAAATTAATTAAACGTGCTTTTAATGTTGAAACAATCTTTCTGACTTTTACACTTTGTATAACAGTTAAATAAACTAAGTAAAGTGTTCACTAATATATATATATATATATATATATATTTATAGTAGAAATGAAATTAAAAATATAATTTAGATAAATTTCTGTTGGAAATACTTTCCTTTAACACAGTTTGTAAAATTAAAATATCTATGTAAAAAAGAAATTGATTAAAATTTAAATATTTAACTAATTACTTTTTTATATCGATTGAGCAAAACTGAATAAGAATAATTTCTCTGAGAATCTTCTGAATCTTCCTCTCACAATGCAAGAATACTGAAACATTTTTGAGACACAATGCAACATTAATTATGATATATGTTTCAGTTTTTGTTTTATTCGAATATTTTTTTTAAATTTTTTTCTCATCAAGCTTAAGGGAATATCGGATACAAAAACGCCAAAAGCTTGGAAAGTGGTTTTTTTTTTTTTTTAATTTTTTTTATTTAGGTATTACTTATCATTCGCAACACAGTTACAAAATGGTTATTTGTTTTCAATCCTCTAATGGGTTTTCGTTTGAAGAAAAATATTTATTTTCAAAAAAGTCTCCCCATTTTAATTACAATACTCTTTATCAAAAAGGTTTTTTTTTTTCATTTAAAACATTCTTTGCAATTCAGATTTCAAAAGCAAGCTAAGATAATTTAAAATATAATTTTATATTTTGTAACAAAAGGAAACATACATAAGGTCTGTGTAATTTATAAGTTTTGAAATTTAAAATATTTGAAAGGAATTAATTTATGAGAAAAAAAAGTTCCATTTTAAACTTGGTTTTTAAATCTTGATCAGGGATTCAAATTTAAACTGCAGGAATAAAATTCCCTTTTTTTCCTTTATGCATAAATATCAACTGTATTTTTGAACAAATTTAATTTTTAATTTTGAGGGCAGATGAAAATACAGCACAAAAGATTTAAATTTTAAAAAATTGGAATATTTTTAAGCATATATACATATTCCTGTCTGGTATAAATTGTTACCAATTATCATAATATCGCTTTGAAAGATAAATAATTTGCAATTATTATTAACAAATTTAATCTAAATCAACTTACAGATAAATATTTTTCGTTACAGAATAATGAACCTAAATAAAATACTTGCATATAGTATTAATTCCTTAATTTATCAAGTATGAAATAAAAAAAAATAAATATTTAAAACTAGAAAAAAAATCGTTCACGAAGCAAAGTATTAAATTTTTGAACTATATAAATATAGAAGTTATAATGTTAAACTAAACGATAAGCGAAACGGAAGAGTTAAATTTAAAACTTAAATTACATCATATGTGCTGTATATTTTAATTTAGTTTTGTTTTTACGTATTTAAAAGAAATATATGAGGAAAAATTATGTAGAGCCAGTGGCACACGCAAGGGGGGATAGGGCTCGCATATCGCATATGTTTTTATTTTTTTATTGTTTATAACACTATAAAGTTTATAATACGTAAAAGTTATAATACGTTAAGTACTACTAAGCATTTGTTATTAAAATTAATCCTATTAATTAATACCAATTATCTATTCAATAATTTATTTGCAACTGTTTTTTTGTTCCGACAATTGACAAAATCAAAAGAATATTTTTGGTTGTGTATTGGGTAATGATACGAGTGTGGTAGATTTTCGATACTCGACCTCCCACTCACCCCCTGGAAAAATTCCTGTGTATGGAAAATATATAAGACAAGCATAAGTACTGATGAGCTTTTTATTATTACATTATGTTATTTTTTGCCTGTTTATATTCATTATGCATATTTAAAATAATAAGATAAAAAGTACAATTAACTGAGTTTCGCAATAAAAAGTAAAGAAATATTAATTTAATTTTTGTTTAGTTATTTTTTTTAAATTTTTCATTGTGAGCAACTCAGTCTTAAATACATTTATTTTTCCACAGCTAAATTCAGCACAAATTAAAAACTTATCGTGTAAAATTTTTTAAATTGTTTTATATGGGTAACATTTTAACCTATTTGTAATATAGAGTGAAACCGAAGACTTCCAAAATGTTTTGTAATCTATGAAAAAGAATTCCAGCTTTCCTCTTATCGGTTCAGTAGCGTTAAGGTTGTAGTTGACAAATGCTTTTTGTTTTGGTTGACAAGCGGAAGACGAAAGTGTCGAGTCTTTGACACGGTTTCTACTTCCCGCATCAGCGATATTCGTGTCTTCAGGGAAAACTTCTTGTCTGGATACAGAAGATTGCTTTTTCTCATCTTTCTGTTACATTTCAGATGAATGGTAGAACCATAAGTTAACTGTAGGCTCAAAAGAGTAGTCATAACCGAGTGAAAAATGAATCCAGGCTTTCTTTAAATTTTTAAAAGCATCGTTTTTTCAACAAAAAAATATCAAGTTTAGATAAAATACTATCTTAAACTTGATATTTGGTCATGTGTGAAATTTATGGTTCAATGTCATATTTGTATCTTTTACAGTTTGAAAAGTACAATCATTTCATTTTTCCTTCTAACATAAAGAGTTCATTTATATTTTCTAATGATAAATATAACCTCTAATTTCGTACTTCTTTGTTTATAATCACCTCGTCAAATAAATGTAATACATACAATAATTTTTTTTCAATCTGTTTTATTTTTTTAAAAAAAAGCATGTTTATAAAAAGGGAATAGTTTATTAAATTCAAACTTATTTGTATGTAAATAAAACACTACATGCGATACAAATTTTGAACATTTTTTAAATGTGAAATTATACATTTTATCCATATTAGATAAAATTACCCTTATTATATTTTGTATTATCAAATATACCGTTGGCCACACCAAGAAGGACCAGATATATCACAGAAAAACTTATTTGATGGATAACATAATCTACAAAGATCAAACGATTAAAATTACAGCCTCTTGTGACCTGTGCATGACGACAAAATCAGCAGTTAGTGTATCCAACATTGTTTGCTATAACCACTGCCAAACACCTCGACATAGAATCAAAGAGGCTTTGGATGTATTCCTGGGGTACAGCAGTCTATGTGGGTTCCACATATTGCCAAAGTTGATCTGGTGTAGCAGCGGGTGGTGTATCCCAGGCCAATCACTGTGCAAGCATAGATCAAACGTTTAAGTTTGGCGATAGATTGGGAGAGCAAGCAGGCAAATGTAGAAATTCAATTTGATGTTAAGAGAAGAACTCTTGAACATTGAGTGTCACGTGTGGTTACGCATTATCCTGTTGGAACATTGTTGATGGCAAGAGCTGAATGTATGGGAGGACCATGGGCTTTAACACCTCAGAGATGTAGCGCTGGCTGTTCAGTGGACCGGAAAAGCGTACTACAGGGGTGAGGCAGTGAAATTTAATACCACCCCAAAACATGATACCGGGTGCAGGACCAGTGTGCGATATATAAGGCAACCGTTCAGTTGCCTCTCACCACGCTATCTCTAAACTCAAATTCAACCATCATGATGTTGCAGACAGAAGCTGGATTCATCAGTTGCATTCCGTTGTTCATGTCCACTGTTCATTGCACCACTGCTGGCTCAAACAAGTGTGGTTTCCAGTCTAGAGTAAATCAAGCTGGGGATGCCTTGCAGACATTTCACTCTGTTGCAAACAGCGTCGAATGGTACAAGTGGACACCGAATGATGCGTAACAGACTGAATCAGTTGTGCTGTGGTTCATGATGTGGCTGCAGGATCCATACCTATTATGCGTACAATCCACCTTTCATCCCGGGCAGTGGTGCAACGAGATGGGTACGATCGTATCCATTGATTCATCGCTTCCTCTTGCAACCAGAGATGAAATATCCACATCACAATGTCCTGATTTCGTCCAACATGTCGACCGATTTCTTTGAAAGATAAGCTACTATTGTCCCTCGGTCGAATTTAGAAACTTGGTCTAAAGACACTCGATGTCTTCCACGAGGCATAGGTGAGTAAGTTACGAAAAAAAACGCATGAGAAAAAATAATTGTCGTATTTCAAATCGCAGATATGTTATCCCCTTATATAGAGCCCGTGGTATGCATCTCTTTTATAATTCTAATGATTTGCGTATGTCATCGCTGTCAACGCATGGTATAAATTTCAAAATATTTGCATGCTTACTTCAGGTTTTGCATTTTCTGTGGCCGGCAATGTGGTATTGTAATATGGTACAATTTAAAATTTGTTTTAACTTGTACTCACAAGCTAAGTATTTATTTAAATATATTGCTTTTAGATTAAGTTTCATGCTTAATATTTACTTCACTCGATAGAAATTTATTTTTTTATAACAAAATTTCATTCATTTTAAATTTCTTGATGGCAATGCTATTATCTCATATTTCTTAAAATACTCGCCTGACACTATATTTTATGTCACGTTTTGCTTTTAAGCCAGAAATTTTATTGTAATATACTTTAAGTTTATTGCGCTTTTAGAATAAATAATTTAGACCCCTTTAGCATATTGCAGGTTTTCGAACTAAAACTGGACCGGAAACTGAAAAAAACACAAAACATTATTTTTATTGGGATGAAAACCGGAATTGAACCGAAAGAAACATCGGTTTCTTTCAGTTCAGCAATTTTTACATGTTAATAAATAAAAAAATATTTAAGATCTGCTTAAAAACCGATTAATTTTTTTAGTACAAATAAGAATATACATAAAATGAAATTCATTCGGAACTGACTCAAAAACCGAAAACCGTTATTTTTGGTTAAACTAAAACTGGAAATGAACCGATGCATATTTTTTTTAGTTGAACCGGAATCAAATCGGGAACAAAAAATTACAGTTCCAAGGTCTTGCATATTTGTTTAGTGATAAAAATTAGGAAATGAGTTTGAAATAACAGAAGTAAAAAGAAAAAACGGATAAATAAAAAGTAAAGAATTAGTTAAAAATGTAAAGACGCGAGAAAACAAATGATACACAATAAATGAGTTGAATGAAACAGTTTACACACATCAGTCCCTATTTCTCATATTTTATTAAGATCCTTTCAAGATGATCATAATGCTGAAAACTAAATATATGAAAGTAAAAATACAGCTAACTAAATAACCATACTAAAAAAAAAAAAATTTAGTGCCCCGGAATACGAAAATTAACTAAACTAATGAATTTAATTTTAGTTCGTAAAAGTAAAAAATGCAATTATATAAAAAATAAATTAAAAAAATACATTAGCAAACATAATTATTCAAATTTATCGTTTTTCATTGTTCAAGAGTCTTTTGAGTAAAGAAAATTTATTGACGTTCACTTATTCTATGTTCATATAAAACTAATGTTTTTCTTAGATAATATTTTAAAGTATTTTTTAATTTAAATGTTGTTTTTTTATATTTCATGTGAAGGAAACTAATTAAAATAAATATGTATTATTTATTATGTAATTCAGAATTATAGATGAATTCGTAATTATTTTGACATCTTTTAAAAAAATTATGTGAATTAAATAACAATAAAAAATATAACTTTTTAAAACCAAAATTCAACAGTAAAATTTGGAAGTGTTTCTTTTATTTTTACTATATTGATTAAATCACTTTTTATTTAGTTACTTTATAATCCGATGAGAGAACAAATAAGTTCCTTTTTATAGTTTAAATTTAAAATCAAGAGGAGTATTTCAGATTCACTTGAATAAACTGTGCATGATTTTTATAAAAAATAAGTAGCAGATGTTTTTTTTATTATTTATTATAGAATGTAAACACATAAAAAGTACAATGTTTTAAAAATATATAATTTTTTTTACCCATAAAAACTATATATTCAAAAGAGAAGAGTAGTAAAGAGAAAGTAGAAAGCTATATATTCAAATTATTAGTTTATAATAATTACCGTTAACTCCGGTGTATAACTCACACATTTAACACAAAAAATAAGATCAAAATTTAACGGTGCGGGTTATACACCAGCTATAAAAATGAGAGCTTTAAAAATGAAAAAAAAAAGATGGGCATAGAAAAAAATTTGTCTTCTACATATAGAGAAATACTGTTTTTTTTTAAAACGAAATGATATTTCTTTTCAACTTATAGGGTTATATTTTTAGAAGTATACTAACCGTACGAATTAATTTTAACAGACATGTTTTTCTTGTTTGAGTTGTGTATGTGATTACTAGTGATGTCCTGAACCACCTCAAATCCGTTGTATCTGCCTTTAGGTAGTGAGGAAAGTCGACTTTGATTATAATTTATTCATTTTAAAGTATCAGGAGCTTAGTTGGGAGCATTTCAGTGCACCAGCTATTATTTTCCACTTTGCGTTCTGTATAAGAGGTGTTACTTTTACTTGTTCAAAGTTGGATATTGCTCCAATTAACCGTTCTAAAATAAATAACTCAAACGAACGTACTTCTATGTCTGTAAGAGATATAACTGTGGCAGTTGGTGATCAAATTAAGTGTCTTAAAGACTATTTCAAAATTCTGGGTCATCTTCTCTAAAAAAGAAAAGTAAAAGTGAATAAAAGTGGAAAACTACTTAAAAATTGATAAAATTTTAATAAGAAGTAGCAAACTAAATCCACAAAAGACAAGAATAGACCTTTGAAGGGATTTATTGGATAATGGTGTGGAAGTGAGTCCATGAACTGCAGGGAAAAGGCTTCTGGAAGATGACCTTAAGGTATCCGACTACGTTCGGAACCGTGATTTTGCAAAAGCGTGTAAATGGATAATATTTATGATATTTAGTATCACTTAGATTAGAATACATGTATAAAATTGATTTAAGGACATTATGACGGAAAAAAAATTATTTAATTACAATATTTTGGCAAAAAATTTAGAATAACCTTTTTTTCCAAATGATCTCCTTTTGTAAAATATGCTTTTATTGTATTAATATTTTGCCTGTATATAGCTCAGATCTCTGTACAGAGGCTCAACTAGAATTTTTGAAACGCATAACTTGGAAGTCGGGTTATCCATGTTTTACGAAAACAGAAGGGAGAAATTATAAGAAAATACGCCGATAATTATTTCAAATGGTTGTAACTCAGAAAATTATTCGAATTTTATCAAAGCTCATAGTTGAGCCCCTGTACAGAGGTCTGAGATATATACGGGTAAAATTGTAATACAATAGAAGCATTTTTTACAAAAGGAGAACATTTGGAAAAAAAAGTTATTCCAAGTTATTACCAAAATATTGTATTTAAATAATTTTTTTTGTCATAATGTCCTTAAAACAATTTTATAAATGTATTCTAATCTAAGTGACACTAAATATCATAAATATTATCCATTTACACGCTTTTGCAAAATCACGGTTCCGACGTAGTCGGATACCTTAAGACACCAAGGTTGAGGAAAAACTATTTCTAACTAAGAAAATGATAAAAATACGTTTGGCATGTGCCAAACAATACAGATCATGGACTGTTAACAACTGGAAGATGGTGATTTTGTGCGATGATTTATTTATTTGTGCAGGGATACAATCAAATATAGTTAGACAAAATCGAGTTGGAACTTTGATACCAGATCATATCCAACAGATGTCCAACTTCTAAACATATTCTTGGGTTTTTTTCACTATAAATGGCCCTGGAAGCTTAGTTCATCTTAAATTCATGATGAATTCTGTCAAATATAAAGAAATATTACGTAGTAGGACTGTATTATTCATGGAAACATTTGGTGGGACATTTCAACATGACAGCTCCTTGTCACAATTCGAAATTGATCCATACTTTTATACGGAAAATAAAATAAAAGTTCTCGATCGGCTTGAAAATTTTCCAGACTTAAATACTATTCAAAACTGACGGCATATTCTCAAGAATCGTTTCCATAAGATCAATCGTACGACAACAGAGCAAATGATGAAATGGGCTATACTAGTGTGTTTCCAAGATGATGAAATCAAGAACATGTGTGCTACTCTAGTGGAGTCAATGCTATGACGGGTTGCAAAAATCATTTCTGCTAAAGGAAGAAATACTTCGTATACTAATATACAGATTTTTCAATCTATTTAAGGTATGTAACGATAAAAGAGCTAAGTAAAAATCTCTTTTTTCCCATTTGTTTCAAATACTTTCAAACACTACTATATTTTAAAAGCCTGGAATAATACCTCGAATAAATGACTAAAAAATATAAGAGCATTGCATGCGTACATTTAAGATCTCTTCGTAAATAAGGGTGTGTGTGTTATACGGTATATATATACCTAAAAATTAAGAATGACAGATCAAAAGTATAGGAGCGCGTTATACACCAGATTTTACGATAAAGAAAATAATAAAATTGTAGGAATGTGTTTTATAAACTTACGTAATAATGCAAAAAGGCATATTCTTAAAGAAATACTGAGAGCTTAGTCATTTACAATATGATATGATGGTTTACAGTACTCTCCATACTTTTCCACAGTCTTTTACAATAGCATATCTCAAACATGATGGCTTTTAAACAATATTATCTACATTTCACATGCCCATAATAATTCATAATTTATAAATATTAGTTTGGGCCTAGGAATACTATTTTCTTCGAAAATGCAAACTCTATGGCATATGTCGAGTGTTTATTTTGCAAATGAAATTGCATGTCTGCTCTGTTTTAAGTTATGCCAAACTAAAATGAGTTTTCTCGATAACATATTTAAGCTTATCGGGTATCCAAAGTATAATTCGGATTAAATAAACGCTTCAAACTCCAGATTTGAAAATGCCTTCCGGAAAGGCATTTAGAAATAAGAAATGTTCATAAATTGGCTGAAAATTTGATTGCATAGAATGCTTATTTCCTTACAAAGAGTTTTAGAAAGGGAAGTGGGTACTTTTATATCCTATTTTTTAAATGCAGAACACAAAGATGAACGAGAATTGTGGAGCCACATTAATTATTATTCAAATTGTTTTGTTTTTTTGTTGTTGTTGATGTTTTGTTTTAATGCATTTTTTCTTACAATTTATATAAAGTTAGATTTAAAACAGTTCTTTTTTTTATCCACTTAAATAAATAACAGTAGTATACTTCTGAAAAATATAACAAATTCCATATTTTCCATATTGTTTCAACACAGATAAATCATTTTAATTTCAATATCATTTTAATGCTTATCTTTGGGTATTGAAAATATTTTTTCGTAGAAGAGTTTAGTTTGTAATTAATGTAGAGAAATAAAATTTCATAAAACTTCTTTGCATTTCATCTTTAATATTTTCAGAATTCTTGTGACTATAAAAATATTACAGATCTCTTGAATGAAACAACTGCACATGCATCCCAGCGCCTAAGGTCACGTAAACTGAGATATACACGGTAGGTCTTGGCCCTCATGGGCTGTTTCACCACTGAGATCACAGTTCAGTATATATTATTAAAATTATTCCATGTATTTCTATTACTTTTCAGCATATTTTTCATTTCTTAACTACATACAAATTAATAAATCATACAATTTTGCTTTATTTTTCAGAAATTACAGAACATTAAACACCTAAAAATATTTCTAAAATATTTTTATATATTTCCTTTATAAGTAAATAGCTTAAGATTACATTTTACATTAAAAATTTCCTATGCATTGAATTTTTTAAAAAACATTAGACAGTGTGTAATTATTCTCTTGAACAAATCATAAACTAAAATACTTCCAAACTAATTTTTTTAAATCTCAAAATTACAAAATGCTTCACTACTTCATTTAATAATGCTTGGATAATATTGAAAATTAATTAAAGGTATACGAAACTATGCTTTAATTTCTTGTTAAATTTAACAAGTGTGAATACATTATATAAAATATGTTTATCTTAAATTAAAAACCTTTTTTTTAAATAAGTGATAAAAGTTAATAAAACTGAAAAATTTCTTTTAGTTTTGCAATATACATTTGCTTTAAAAACAACTACATGTAAAATGATAGTACCTTAATTCATTGATCTTATCTCACTTCATTCTTTGGAACACATTTCATATTCATTTTAAAATCTCATTAATAAAGACAATACGTTATATATATATATTTCTATTTATATATATGCTTTTTTAAATATATAACTGTCTTTTAAAAGAAAGAGTTTCCGTGTGTGTTTCACCTGATGCGGCCAAACTAAGCACCTCAGAAGTATAAATCTTGGCACATAAATACTATAGGTCATGATGCTATGAACTACGAATAGTGTTTTTCGAAATTTAGAGTTCCTTAAAGTTCAATTTTTAAATTATTTTCCAGTTATCTTAAGATAGGACGTCATATCCCTCATGCCGAGCGAAAATTAATGTTTCGAGCAGTTTTTCGGAAGATTTTTGCCTATATTATTATAAAAATATTTATTTTTAGTTCCAATTATTCGTTTTTTATGTGTTTTTAGGTGGAATTACAATTTTTTTCGAATAAATCATTGTAAAAAGAGTATTTTTTTTTCATAATTTCCTTTTTCGGTTTTAACAATATAGAATTTTTTTCATTGCATTGCTACGTCAAACCGTTTTTCTTAATTAAGCGTATTTTATCCTCTACCGTGATTTTAAATAAAAGTCATGTTACTTTGTTTTATTAATTTTAATAAAACAAATTATAATTCATTTGTTAATAGCTAATTCCCTTTCATTAATGCTAATACTTTAAGTTTTGGCTACGATACAGTATACGCTCGAAGACCTCGATACGCCGAAGCTCGAGTTTTCCCCGCCAGTATGGTGGACGATACCAAAGTTTCATCAATGTTTCTCACATTCGGGATACAGTTTCATTAAATCAGTTTATTTTGTGTTTAAAAATAGCTATGATTTTAGATAATAAGGAAATCTTTTTTCAGCAAAACAATTTTTTATTTACACGCTCATTAAAAATATGTATTGGTTTTCTTTTTGTGTATGATTATTTGTTATATGTTTTTGTGGTTTATAAAGTACATATTAAATTGCGTAATGGAACAACTATCATTTTTGCAAGGTCTAGCATTTTTACTCTACTGGCTACTTTTAAGATATCTTCATTTCATCCAATATTCTATTTCATTTGATATCCATGATTCCTCATAGCTTTCCCATTAGCATCAGAAGGCCTGAGGGTATTCTCTTTAAGCTTTTACTTCATCCATGTTGTTTTTTAACTTTATGTTGACTTTTAAAGAGTCGACTTTGCAAAAAATCTATATATATTTTCGTACTTATCAGTTGTAAGGACCTCTGGTTTTCGATTCTTATAAAACTCTACGTTATTGGAAATATCAATCTATGGTTGCACTTGGGCTACAATTAATTTGAGGTTGATATCACAACACAGAATGCTGCAAGGCCATTAACAAATATAACGTATAACTAAGTCATCGCCTAAATATCAATACATTTCAGTGGTATTTCTTGCCTGCTTCCAACTGTATAACATGACCATTTGGTCAAAAAATCGTTACTTATGTATTATCCCTACCTATTGGCAACAATATATGAAACGAAGCATATGGTTGTCGATTCAGCGTGGACAACACATATGAAATCGCAGTTACCAACTTGGCGAATTATTAACAAAGTTGGCAATTGTTGCAATAATAGGTTAAGTACCAAAAATTCTTCCTATGAGATTTCGGTTCTTACATATTATCGCAACCTACAATAGACATTACATGAAACGCAGAACATGGTTGCCAAATTAACGCGCACAACACATGCGAAATCAGGGTTGTTATCTTGGCGAGATATTTTGAATGTTAGCATGGTGCGATAAAACGTAAGTGCCAAAATTTCATTCCATTGAAAAAGAAAAAAGTTACTGCTGTTCCTGTACTTATGTATTAGTCTTCACAGCCAAAGTGGAACTTTTTTTCACCAAAATTTGACAGATTTTTTTGTTCGTATAAAACACATACGAATCTGTTGTTTTAATATCGTGATGCAAATTTTACTGCAGTAATGCCAATATAGAAGTACATTACTCCTTTATTGGCAAATTCCATGTTTTTCCATTGTAACAAAGAAGTAGAAAATAACACTCAGTTAAAACTAATTGGGATTGACAGATTGCCAATATTAGGATTTAAGTTAAAATTTATTTTTGCGTGTAAGATTTTTGACATGCTCTTTTTGTTCTGAGTATCGTATAGTAGTTTCATCAACAAAAAAAAAAATCCTCAATTTATCAAATTAAAGTAGCTTTTTGGGGGGTTTGAATTATAATACTATAATTTTTACTATATGTAAGATTAATTTTATATTTATTTGTTTATCTTATTCCTTTTTCAATTTTAAATATTTAAGATATTTTGTTATGATTTTTTTTTATTCAAAATTGTTTATGGCAATTTTATTAAAATAAGGGTTTACTTTTTCTGTTTTAAATAACCTTTTAAATTAAATTAATATTATAATTTCTATTTCATGCAATTAAATGCACGTCAAAGTAATTTTCCTTCTGATAATCTGTTCTTCATACTGATTGTATTTATACACATGCATTGTATACATTTTTTACATGTAAATGTTAGATAACTTACATATTTATGTCCTTTTCTGTCATTCAAAAGAAAGTTTATTGCTATTCTTCCTTCATCGGCACACTCGATGTTTTCTTTATTGTGGAAAAATATTGCTTAAAGTATAACAGGATGAAAATGACACTAAATTCAAACTAATTGTTATTAACATATTGGTAATATTATGAAGATAATGCTTCCTATTTTTGAGGAACCAGAATGTATCATGTTTTTTTGCATATTACAGTTTTTGGCCTTATGGTCCCTATGAAAGTCATTTTTCTTTTAAATGAAAAAAAAAAAAAAAAAAC
>BMAV01020368.1:120086-147660 GCA_019973955.1 Trichonephila inaurata madagascariensis | reverse complement strand
CATCTCAAGAAAATACCTTACATTTATTAATAAAAATTACTAACTATTTGATAAACTAAATAATAATAATCACCCTTTGGGGATGATAAGTACTACAACTCGTGATGTGTTTCTGCTAATAGTTATAGTAAAAATGTGTAAGGGGTAACGCAGAAATAAAGTTATTTAACAGAAAATAATTCTTTATTTATTAAGTAAAAACATGTTTTTTTATATTTCTACTGTATAAGGAACTCGTCTCTAATCATGAAGCTGTACACTTGGGTATACTTTCCTTAATTTAAGAAAGGTATTTATATTTCCTTCGTCAAAAATATTTGGTCTTTTTCATGGATCCCCATAGTTCCATTAAAAAGGAAAAAAAGTATACATGGGGAAAATATCCTTCAAATCGCCTTCCTTCAAGGTGAATGAAAAATGAGCGTTTTGGGTAACCAATAGTTTAAAGCACAATCTTTTACGACCAAAGTATTTATTTTCTGAAAAAATGAAACTGTGGCATCTTTCAAGCTGATTCTTACACTTTACACAAACATGATACCTCTAAAAATATTCAAGCAAATGAAGGCCTTGGAATTTAAAAAAAAGAAAAAATATATGGCTCGTGTTTTATCTTTCAAGCTTGTTCAGATAAAGTAACGTATATTTATAACTGCATCTTGCTTATATTTATTTTTTTAAAAATAGACCACGTAAAAACTGAAAAAAAAATTTATAAGTAATTATTATTTTGAGCTAATAAGAGTAAACACATTGACAAAGTAATTAATAAATGAAAAACATTGAAAGTTAAGTTATAAGTAACATTATATTATTATAACATTAAGTTATAATGGTAATATTGAAATTATAAGAAACTTTAAGGTTGAACTCGTGCTCATAAAAACTACAAATCCCCATGAAGGTTTCATTACATTTAATAAAATAATTTACTTCTCACAAGTAACCTGTGTGGATACAAATAAACGATTAAATATACAAAACATGTAAATAACTTTGAGCAGCAGCTTAACTCTGCAATAAGAATGACACGACATTCTATGAAATATATTTCTAACATACAACAGAGGAGTGCAACTTCTCATATTGCTTCTAATTGAAACTAAAATTCATCTGGAAAATCTGGAGGATAAGCATCAAGAGCAAGACACTGATAAAAAAATTCTTGACGTTTTCAATTGGAGATTTATCAATGAGAAGAGACCCTAAAAATTACCAGCAACATATGGGTGGATGTTTTTCTGTTGAAAGACAACTCCAAAGGTGCTTCTAAAAATAATATGATTTTTGTGTCCAGCACATCTTTGATGTATCGGTGGTTGTTATGATTTCTTCCAATTCTGATCAACTATGATTGTTTAAAGGTGCCTCAGATCATGGAAGTTTGGCACTTACCATCGTAATCCAAATTGAAAAAGGTATTCACTCTAAAACAAAAATGTTTGCCAACTAGCAGACCACTTATTTAAATTATTTTTCTTTACTTTAAAATTTATACTTAATGATTCATTTTAGACAAATCATTTTTTATTGGAATATGGGTTGCCTTAAGCATTAAAAAGTGACAATTTTTGTGGTTTTAAATTCATACCATTTTTATAAAAATTATTCGAGATTCAAGAACTACAATAAATTCTTCACACTTTATTTTAAATATTTTAGTATGTTATAGGTACATACTGTTAACAATTTAAGAACAATGCCATGTTTATCAAATAAAAGCAAAAATGAAATGTATTTCCAAACATATTTCAAATTATATGAAATTCTATTTCAGATAATTTAAAATATGTTTGAAGGTAGAATTATAAATATAACTTGATTTATCCACGTTAAGCTTTATATATCTTATTTCTTATAATTATGACAACGCTAAGCTTTTCATAAGAATATTGAAGATATTGTGTATTTAACTACTTTGTGAAATTTGCTGAAAATAATCTAAAAAAACAAAACAAAAAAATAGAGAGTTTCAAATAAGAATTTTAGTCATCTAAATATTAGAAGCTAATTAAAAATACTAAATATAAAGCTAAATTGCATGATTTAAAGTATAGATCTTTTCAAAACAAGATTAATTCTCCTCTCAATAACTTAAAAATACTATTATTAAAAAAAATAGTTTTATAAGTTTCTTGAGCATACATCTCAAAAATATTTCAGTTCCAAACATGTTTCGGGACAATTTAATGTTAGTGCATTGTGGGAGTGTGAAGAAGATGCGAGTATAATTTGTCAACTTTCATAATAAGGATGATTTTTTTTAGTATTTTTGTAAAAAAAATAATAATACTTCAAACGACATAAACTAAAACTTGGCAAAGTTCAAAAACTTGTTCCCAAAATTAAAATTTTTAAATTCACTCTTAAAATATCAAGAAACTATTTTTTTTAGAACTTAATTATCTAAATAATTGTACAAGAATATCTGTCAGTGAATAAAGCAATATTAACATCAATTTTCAATATATTTTCCTCTAAAAAAATGTAATAATGCGATAAGAGACAAGGAACTAAAAAATTTCTAATCCCAGTTTGTTTGTTATTTTAAATTTTATGAAATATTTTAAGTGGTTGAATTATAATCAAAATTTTATTCCATTTTGTATGTCCTCAGTTTTTATAGGATTAATTTATTCTTTGGAGTATTATATAATGAATTCGCATCTATAATGAATAAAATATTATGTAAAATGAAACAATTACCGTTGAAAATATTACAAAATATTCACGATTATAAGAAAAGGTAATAATCTAAAGGATAAGGAAATACTTGAAAAGATGTCTCATTGAATGTACGCTTTTAGTGAAAATTTACTTTCCCTAAAGCACCGTTTCTTAAACAATGGGGCTCACCCCCTAGGGGGGGCATGATAAATCAATGAGGAGGGCGCGAGCATATCGAAACGTCGAAAGTAAACCATTATATAAAAATATTCATTTATATTGAAAAAAAAAATATATTCTGACACAATAAAAAATAAAATACGCATTTACACCGATATAATGTACTTATAAATGCATCAGTACTGCATATTGTATATGGTAAATAATTTATCAATACCAAGCTAGGAACAAGTTTAACAATTACCAGTGACACCATGGGCTTATCATTTATAAAATTATATAAAAAAATGTAATACACTGATCTTGATAATTTGTGCAGTTTGTAATTAAATTCGTATTGTAGATTTACGTCGAAGTTCATTGTTATTATTGAATTCAATACATGGTTATTGTTTGGATTGGGGAGGGGGGGAGCGAAGAAAATTATGACTGAAAATTGGGTCGCAGATATCGAAACTTTGAGAAGCACTGCCCTAAAAAAAAAGACGTGGAAAATGAAATTAAATTGTAAATAATGAGACAAAATATAAATTAAATTATAAATATGACACTTAACAAATATATATATATATATTTTCTTATATTGATTCCTGTGTTGTGATTGAATTATATATATTTAAATATATATATATATATATATATACATAAATCTAAAAATTAATGATATACATAAAATTAGTCATTAAGTTTAATATAATAATAAAATATCATAATGGCACTGAGTGCGTTTGTGTATACTCATAGCTTTTAAGTTAATGAAACAGACCGCATATTCAGGTGACAGTCTTTGATATATGACATATACCTCTGTGTAGTTTCCCCTTATTAATCATCACTCCTTACTTATGTGAGTTTACTAGATAACTCACACACGTGGTATCTATTATGTTTCATTCAAGATATTACAAGGGGTTTCACATCTACATAAGTTATGCTCATTAATCATGTGAATGTAAACTCTGAGCTCGTGAAATAGCATTTAGAGCGCAGGTATTCCTTGCGAAAAATTACAAAAACATAAATTCCTTAATTTAGATCCAATTACTTTCCCTTAAGTTAAGTGTATGACGTTGAATAATAACACAATGATCATGAAGACTATTATATTAACATTGACGGTACATACAAGAAATATTATAATTCAAAGAAGTCACACACACACACACTGAAAATCAAATGAATAAATATTTATCAAGAACAAGAAAATCGGTCCAGCTAAGACATTATGCAGTTTTGGCAATACTATGGAAAGCCTGCACTAAAAACTCAGCTATTTTAATTATTAATGAATTAATGACAAATATGTTTTAAAAATATGTTTGCTTTAATAAAGTTATTTATTTCATTTAATCTTCTTTTTAAAAAGGAACATCGACATTTAATGTTTTAAATAACTTCTGATGCTCGCAATGATATCATACAGATATACTGATAATTATCTTGCTAGAGATAAAAGGAAGACGTGTTTTCGTTGTATTTAAAACCAAGTTAGATTTGCCAGCTGAAAGTAAAACATGGACTACAACTACCATCTGTTGATAAAAAATGATACTTCACACTCTCTGCAAACACGCTCAATCATTGGATTCGGGATTTTTTTACATACGACTATTTCAGAAGCAAAAGTGTATAAGAATGGCTAACCCGCACGATCGTGCAGTTTGGGTCTTAAAGGTATAACCCAGTAAGACAAAAAAGTTCTTGAAGGGATAGTGATACGTAATTTTAACTTCATTTTGCTCTTTTTTATTAACAATCCCGAATGTGTGAAGTTTTTCAATACAATATACGATTTTCATGAAATTGAGTTAGAATAATATATAAATGTTAATTACTTATCAAATTTTATATGCAAAATACAGTCCAATATTTTACTTTAATATTTTGAAAGTATAATACATGCTTATTTTGTTAGAAAGCTATGGTACTAAACTACCAATTTCTTGCCTATGTAATCTTTGAAAAATAAAGTTTGTGTTTACGTAATTTAGATCCTCATTTGAGATTCTTTAAGAAAATCATGAATTTACTATTAAAAAAGTATGTAATGCATGTGTACTACATCATTGTTATATTTTTAAGGAAGATCTGTTTCATTTAAAAAAAAAACAGTAGGAAGTGGATATTATTTTCTATATATTGATTGATATATTACCTTCAATTTTATGTGTTATAAAGAACATTTTAAAAACAACGGAAGTAGCATTCAATTGTTTTAAATTATGAAGCTGTAAATATTGTCTCCAGAATTTTATGTTAGTTTATTTTAATTAAGCAGCATTTGCAATACATTTTGAAGTTAAATTTTGTTGCATAGTGAACTATTAAACAAATTATTTTGCTTTTTAAATTCTTCTTTTTTATAATCTATACGAAAATACTCTGTAATGCCTAATATTCTGAATAATGAATGTATTCAATGGTAGGTGGCTTTTCATCAAACCTTAGAATTATTTCACTGTTAAATAAATTTTACATTAGTGTTCATTTAAATTTTATTTCTTTCAAAAAGTATTGATTTAAAAATAACTTATGACACAAAAAAATAGTTAGAAATTGCTAAGGAGAAATGCAGGTTTGATAAAATAAAAACTACTTAGGTTTCAGATTCATTTTCAAGATAGGTTATTAATTATTAATTTAAGGATAAAAAATTACTTAAAACAGTGTTTCTCAAACTGTGGGAAGCACCCCCTACGGGAGCATGACAACCCTACAAGGGGGGTGCAAGTGTACAGAAAAGTCAAAAACAAAAGATTATTTTGAAAAAAAAATATTTATTTTTTGATGGGAAGCAAAACAAAATACATCCGGACATAATAAAAAAATAATAATAATACACATTTGCATTGATATAATACACTTATAAATGTATCAGTACTGCACAATGTGTTTCATAATTAATTTAATAGTAATAAGTTAAGAACAAGTTTTTAATAATTACCAATGACCCTATAGGCATGTCATAAAATTATATTCAAAATTTAATATTTATCTTGATAATTTGTACGGTTTATAGTTAAAGTCGTATTGTAGCTCTTTGTCAAAGTACATTATTAGTAAATTTAATATATTGTTATTGTATGGAAGGGGGGCGCGACGAAAATTATGATTGAAAATTGGGTCGCAAGTATAGAATGTTTAAGAAGCACAGACTTAAAATCACTAAAATGTTTGAAATGCTTGCTAATTTAACAATCTCCGTTTAAAAAAACAAAACAAAACAAAGTTTGTAGAGGGTGGCGACATAATGCAAATAGAATACCTCTGAAGCATAAAAGCTGGTTCTTTGAAACTATGAGTGATAAAGGTATCACATTAAAGCATTTTTCTTTTCTCGTTCTAAATTCGCTTTACATTGTTTTTAACTCAGTCTTGAAGCGATTTTTCATAAGTCTATACCTGTAACATTGCAAATGATGTCATACTCTACCTTTGCTTTTGAGAATTTTCTCTTTCTTGTACTTCTTTGTGGAGATTGTTATTCGTATTCTCATTTCCATAATATTAAATTATTTTTCTATTTATTCACTCGTTTGTTCTTTGTTACACAATATTTTTTTTTCGAATTCATCTTCATGAAATAGTATTATTTTAAAAACTACATTTTCGTTTTCCCACACGGTTTGTGTTTACCATTCCGTAGATTGTTGTGGACATTTAAGGTAAGCCTATATATACCTTTGTTTAAATATTCTTTAGGTTTTAGTTCAGGTTATGTAAATTTCATTTCTAGTATAAGGCTACCTTATATGAATTTATTTATCCATAACCTGTTTAAATGGCTTTATATTTTGAAACCCCAAGATATGTTTTAGGTTTACGAATTCATTCGGTTTGTGATTTGTGTGTTTTAAAGGGGATATGTTTTATGACAATATATTTTAATTGCATTACTTTACCATTTAGCGGTAGTTTAAGTATACCTTGAATGTTTTGATTTGCGTATAGTTTAGTCAAATTGTTCAAAGCTTCACAAAATTTTATCTGTTTTAATTAAATAATCTAAAATCATTTTAAAACTTTAATAACGAAAACTCATAATAGAAGCGAACTAACATATAATGTAGAATACAATAAATCAAAACTTTTTGTTATGAGTTTCTACCATTTCCTTGCATCACGGCAAAAAATTAATTTGATATTTTACAATAGCAAAAAATAAGAAATCTGTAATTCTTGTATTTTAATTATAATATTCAGGGAAAATAAATTGTATGACATTTTATTATTTTTGTGTGTGGAAACAGACCATTTAATAAGAAATAAAAGGAGTTTCTGGAGGCAAAAGTGCTTCTTGTGAATCATCAGTAATAAATTTTGAATCAATTGGTGACTATTAATATAAACTCAAACTTAGTGGCACAACAGCCCATGAGTGCCAGGGCTTAATGTGACCATCCCAGTATACGAGACCATAGGGCGCTGAGATATATGAGAAGATATCCCAATCAAGTCGTCAGCCTGAAGCGAGACCCACAGTGTTTAAGTTCCTAAGCAAATCTTGTACTGATTTATCGATCCACTGCAGTAGAGATGAAAGGCTGAGTCGACATTGTCCACCCCAGGAATAGAACCCGGACCTGTTGTACGTAGGCCAGATACGCTACCTCTCTACCACTGTGCCTTCAACTATTAATATATCTTCTATAATTTTTTAAAATATCACTTGTTCATATTATTCAGGATTTGTAGGTTGATTTGGTAATCACTTTATTATGAGATTCGAACAAATTGAAAAAAAATAGTAGCAGAAACGGCACAGAAATCTTCTGGTTAATTTTGATTTATATACCTTTACAAGATTGATAAAATCGTTCTTAAATATTGATTGAAAATACTGTATAAATTCATTGTATTTCAAAGCCTTTTCTAGTTAAGTGAAAGAGGTAATTATATTTGTTTTTAAGCGCATATGAATACTAAATAAATTATACCATATAGTTATAAATAATGACTAATATATGTGTTAAGATTCAAAATCCTATTAAACTGATGCGTTTTTAATATTCATTTTTACTTATTAATCCGTCATTATGGGCCTCTTACCTGCGATTTTACTGATTATTAAATTTTAAATTTCATACTTGTTTTCTTAGTATTTTAAATATTTAACTTGATTTAGTTTTACACATATGTAAACTATAGTTTCTTTCCGAAGGAATCCATAGGCTTTTTAGTCATTTGTTTAGCTACATCAGTACATTGGAATTTCAAAAATAAACATAAGAGTTAGTTTAGTGATATAATAAACACAATAAATTGAAATAAAGCTCAATAAAATCTTCCCTTCTTTAAACAGGTTCCTTCAAAACATCAAATAAGTTATAGTACTCTTTTATACTTAACCTTTATTCAAGTTTGTATTGATTATATTTGCTCAAAGTTCTTAAAATGATATTTGGAATCCCTTTAAAATCGGTGAACATGTTTTTCTTATTTATAATAAAATAAAGTTTAATTTATTCAATATAGGAACGAAAAACACCCAAAACAGTAAAAATAAAGTAATTTAAAATATGTTAGTGTCTCGGCAATTTTTATTTACGATATTTGAATTATAATATTAGTTCAAGTAATGCAATTGTTTTAATAGAATTTAAGATAATTCATCCTCATTGGTTCCTTTCTTTCCATATTATCAGATAAAAGAATTTTGAAAGGAATGTAGAATACCCAGAATTTTTTTTAAATAAACTTAAAACAAGTTGAATATGTAAAAAAAAGATTAAAATTTGTATATTTTCCTTTTTTTTAATTTTTTTTTACATCATTATTAAAAACTGATTAATTTAATTTGCGTTTCGTATGTACATTAAAAAATGAAAAATTTTCGTAATCAAAATAACTTCATTACATTCATGTCAGTGCCTTTAAAAAACGAAATATGAATTTTGTCTTTTGTTTGGTCTTAAGAAATTGCTTTTTCCGACCTCTTTGTGTTATTTAAAATTCACACAAACTCATTGTCAATCTGAAGTGTTCGCTCGAAACTCAGGTGGATACTCCAAACAAACTGTCATTTTTATCTACCTACTGCCTTAGTTTTCCTTTACCCTTTATCGTCCCTTGGCGGTAAAATATCTCAGAGAGTTGTTTTTCTTAAAACTCCAGAGGAAACTTACTTTGTGCCTTTGCTTTCTTTAAAAACAGTAGAAGAAGATTTATGTGCCGCCACACATTTAATAAAATTTTATACTTTAAATCCTTAATCTTATTTAAAAAAGTAAGTTTTGGGGTAAAAAGTAAACATAAAGACTAAAAACTATTCTAAATACTCTGGAATTCCATATAAAAGTATATTAACTATCCTGAATTACTTGTTTTGTTTAAAATAGAGATTTTCCTGAAAAATATGAATTACTGTTGAAATATATATATTTCATATAGTAGATGTTTAATTTAAATATTTAACATACACATAATTATTTTCATTACATTATACATACTTGTAGATTAAGAAGACCATTTATTAAAACCAAACTCACTTTATATTATTACATATGGGAATTTATATTTTAAACGAAAGCGTTTTGTATATAAATATTTAGATCACACACATATTTAAATTTTAAAAAAAAATCTTAATCTTTTTCGCACATAGCTTTTGATAGTAAATATAAATATGCTGATATAATTAAATCATATATTCTATTACTCTATAAAGAAAATTATTGAAGTGATAACTTCGATTGGCGTGATTTGCTAGAGAGTGAACTTGAATGAACGTCACGCTCGGGAATGTAACGCTCCTTCGGCTATTTTCGCCTGTATTCGGAAAATTTGCTCCTACAAGATAGGTCTATCCCTAAAAAGAAATAACTTGATTAAAAATGAGGGACGTTTTTCCAGGGTTTTTATTCCCTTTTCTGCCCCCCCCCAACGTCCGAAGGCGAAGCAAAGCTCACTCACAATGTCAAAAAGATAGGAGGAGAAGGGGAACAGGTACCCCGACAACTCATTCTTCGTATTTTCTCCCCTTATTTTTGTGTCATAATTGAATTTCCTTCTTTTTAGTTTTGAGGGCACGATATATTAAATTGATGCACTTATGCCAACACCCTTAATTATGTATAAACTTAAGATATTTTGTCTTATATGAGAAATTAGTGTTTAAGTGTGAAATTAGTGTTTTGTTTATTCTGTCATATCTTAATTAACTTAAAAATATTATTAATTACTTAACCTAAAGCTGCACAAATTTTATACTTATGCATCGTTATTGCTGTGTGCCCAACTGGTCATCTTATAAACTTGGCAACTATACGTTTTGGTTTTTTTTTTTTGTTTCACCAAAGATGGACAGTCGATGCAAACTTCAAAAGAGACAATCCCTAGGAAATTTAAAAATAAATCAGATGATAGTTCTGATCAGAATCAGTTCTCCCATTTCTCCCATGTTTAAACTTCCTGACCCATTTTCGAACTTTGATGTCACTCGTTGCTTCTGCACCATATACTTCTGTTATCTGGCGATGAATGTATGCAGCCGACATGTTTCTCACAGTCAAAAAATGGATAACAGACTGTATCTCACACTTGATGGGCGATTCGATCACCTTAAGCATTTTAAAGATTCACAGCGAATCTTACACGAATGCTACAGAACTGGAAATGGCGTGAGTGTGTTCGTAAAGAATGTTGGTCACTGACGCAGAGACTCTTTGCGGCTTATGTGCAAACTAGGGAGCTATACGAGTCAACGGACCGTATTTAAAAAAATTACCCTGGTATATATTTTTAAATTTAAACTAGTCAATGTTGTTGCCAGTTTCATCTGTAAGCCTCATGTTATGTAATGTGGATCATAAGGAGATATGCAAATAAATTAATAAAGAAAAATAAAAACATTTTCATAAAAAAGAGTGAGATTTACTGTATTTCTGTGCACATGATACATGCTACGCATAGTACATGTACTGAGCCAACCGTTTGCCACAAGTTAAGTGTCATTGTGTGTGACCCAGGATATGTTGAGAATGTGTGGCAAAAAAATATTTGCTATTATATTTGTTTGTATTGTATTGGCTGTTTTATTTTCTTAGATCCTGTGTAAATATGTCATTTTCAGAAATGCTGTTTCAATTAAGTTTTTATGAAGTTCTTTATGAAGACTACGATTGAAAGGGATGAAGAATAATTACTGTATTTCTATAATATAAAGGTTTGGATGATGACGATTTTATTTTTATTTACAGTAAAACTTTCTTAGATTACTAGAGTAGTACGCTAGAGCCTCAAGCAGATGAAAAGTAACATAGTTTCTTGAATAATTAATAAATGTATGTGAAAATATTTTATGTATTAATAAAGTTCTTCTAATAGTTTTCCTACAAAGTTACCTATATTTTATTTATTATGAAAGAATTATAATTTTCTAAATTATATATATATATATATATATATATAAGTGAAATAAGACTATTTAGAATCAGCTTTCTCATATCGATTTGGTCTTTCAATCTGAAATGAATTGGAATTTCTTCAAAGAGTCTCAGGGGTGTTAACTTTCTCTAGACGGCTAAAAATATAAACAATATTCAAAGATATAATTGAAATTAAAAATAAATAACTCAAATCTCTTACACATTATTTATAAGGGAATAGGGCTTCAGAAAAGTATAAAATGTTTAAAATATAATAATAATTTAAAAAATGGTAAGCATATGAAAATGAGAAACATTTCTATAAGAAATATTAATTAAATTTTACGTTGAGCATGCTATTTTCTAAAATAAAAGCTTTAATTACTAGCTATAAGTTGATTTATAAAGTTAAATTTATCCTTATTACTGTAGTTATTTTATACTTGTAGAATAATAAATTATATTTTTTAAAAAATAAAAAAAAATACATTTTTAATTTTTTTAAAAAAAAATTCCAATATTTTTCAAATATTTTGAAATACAAATGATATATTTTTCTTAAATTATGTAGGGTTTAAAGAGTATGATACATTTTATAATTCTATACAGTTTCATACATCAGAGGCTACTATTTTAGAAAATAGCAAGCGCATCGCAAAAATTATTTAATATTTATTACATATTTTCATATGCTTATAATTTGCAAAATTATGATTATATTTCAAACATTTTGCACTTTTTTGAAGCCATAATTCTTTGTAAATAATGTGAAAAAGATTCGAATTATTTAATTTAAATTTAAAAGAATTACCCTGTTTGAAATTTGTTTATATTTACAACCCTCGAGACAAAGTTAATGCCTCTGAAACGCCTTAACGTTAAATGCGGAAGAATCAACAGATATTTTAAAACTGAAAAAATTTTATTTAATATAATTACAAAATCTCAACGGTAAAGGACAGTGGGAGCGAAACAGCCCTTGAACCCCAACTAATTATAATAATAGATTATTCGTTTAACTCATAAATATTTCGCATCTTCCAGC
Source organism: Trichonephila inaurata madagascariensis (assembly GCA_019973955.1). Lineage (NCBI taxonomy): Eukaryota > Metazoa > Arthropoda > Arachnida > Araneae > Nephilidae > Trichonephila > Trichonephila inaurata. Next base: position 135,402 of record BMAV01020368.1, on the reverse strand, counting down.
ACATCCACTCAGTTTGTCACTCCTCACTCAGCCTAACATAGTTTCATGAACTTAAATGCAGCTCACCAATGTTTAATTTTAAATAACTTATTACTACCAAGTTAATATATTACAACTTACTTGGAGACTTCATAAAGTCTGTCCCGTGTGATGCATTACAGATCTATACTGATGGCAGCATGGGTGCAGACTCTGTCTTGGGCAGTGGCATTTTCATCAAAATGGAAATGGCACTAGGATCGGTAAGAAAAGTCCTGACTACTGCTCAGTTTTTCGGGCAGAACTTTTAGCTATTGAGGAGGCTCTGACATTTTGATTTTACTGAGAGTGTCAATACAGATATTTGGATATTCAGTGATAGCCGCAACTCTATTCAGCATTTATCTGAATGGCGGAGGTATGGTGACAGAACGACAACGAGTATTGTACAGCTATTAAATAGCTTGAGTGTCAATGTTATGATATTTTTTCAGTGGGTACCGTCACACGTGAATGTCTGCGGGAATGAGATTGCAGATGGATTAGCCTTAGAGGGCATCCATAAGGATATTACGTATGGTGGTTGCCTTATTTTTTCAGAAAATGCTACACGAGTCAAACAAGATATCAGTTCCTCTTGGAAGCAAGCCCCGTACACGAAAAGTTATGAAGTAATAGACCTGGTACTGCTTTGCTTGGAACAGGCATTAGGCGAGATGAAACTACTCTTGCTAGGTTTCACAGTGGACATACTCGAGCTCAACGGCATATGTCGGGTCAATTTACCCTTCTTGTCCGAATTGCAATGTGATTTAAGCTGTTCCTGCCAACATCTTGGCTGGTTTTGGTTGCCACAAGAGTCAGCTGCTATCAAGTCATGTTACAGTTCTTCAATATTTAAAAACGCACGGGTTCATGGACTTGATCTAGATGTCTCAGCCATTGAAGTGGGATAAGAAATAACAACAACAACAACACAATCGCAAAAACACCTTAAAACTACAATCACTCTGTCCATTACTTTCCTGTTTCAGATGTCTTTAAATCGTAACCGTACTCTGCATTTATCACGGTTAATTCACATGGCAAGATTCTCAAAACAAGTAATATATTAAATAGATTTCCTCAGAGATTAACAGAAATACTCTTCAATATAAAAATCACAATTTCTTATAAAACTTATTTCTTTATAACAATTTTTCATTACCTTACAATTTTCTCGAGTATTTAGGTTTTTCTCTAGTACTAAAGAATCAGTTCTATGTACAAGTTTATTTTTTTTATCCCTCCGGGATTTCGAAGCGCTATGGTAAATAAATAAAAAAGGGATTCAGAAATTCATCGATTTTAAATAAGAAAAAAAAATTCAACAATTTATTTTATTTTACTGAATTCTGCGTTTATCTGTATAAAAATTTATTTAACATTTTCTTTCTTGAATGTACTACTTCATTAATATTGCCAAACATATAGCACTGGCTTTATCTCAGTGAATAATAGTAAACTGTTCTACAGCAAATATGAATGCAAAAATAAAATTGTTGCATTTAAAGTATCGCGTAATGTTTAAAAAACAGATGTCATTCAAAGTATCACTCAGTGGTTAAACTTCATGTAAAGCATTCAAACAAATAACATTCTATCTATGAAAAAGAGAAAATTAGGACCAGATTCTATTACAGGTATAAATACGAAATGGAAAGAAATATATTCAAATATCTGGACATATTTACACACACACACAATTCAAATACTATTCAAACTAACAACATTCATTTTAAAAATTCAATTGAATTAGAAATTAATATTCTCTCAATCACATTTGTATCAATCATTTTGGATATTTAACGATAATCTAGCTTATTAATAGTTTAAACACATATATACAACATGTAAAATCGTAATTCTATTAATGTGATTACCTTTCAAATATTCAACATAAAGTATAATATGCCATCACAATTTTTTTTAAAAAAAATCAACTGTTATAATGAATAATATATGAAACTGCTACGTTTAATGCGCTTAAGCAAGTATTCCTAAAATTTATGTCGCCCAGAAATGATAGTGTTAAAGATGTTCTCATTATTAAACCACACACGACAACAAACATTGAGAAATATTCCTTGAACACTCCGATAGCGTTACTAGTAGGGAAACATATAAGCAGAGCGTTTATTATTCTCACTTTCTTAGTAGAAAATTTGAACTGAAAATGTATAAGGTGATTATCATGCTTCTCTTATGATAGCTTAGCACGGTAAATAGATTAGCATGCTTCATGTAGTATGATTTTGTGGAAAGGAAGGGATTCAAAAAGCGATACACTTTAATGTCATACCCCATTAACCCATATTAACTCCATATGATTTAGTCTGTAGAAACAAAGCAATTAAAAAATAACTGTGGTTCATTGGTGGAAAAAAATTTAGCAGCAGACGGAAAACTTCAGCCAAATATGTGAACACAGATTACCCTTCAGCAATATATAATATATAGTGGAAAATGTGGATGAGCATAACATTTGATGAGTTGAAAAACGAGTTGAGCTGTTTTCCTACAAGTACATTGCATTCAATTGTTCATAACTAATTAGTTTGAAGCAACTGTTCTCACATTGTGTGCTGTATGCGCTGATGAATTTAAAAAAGAAACAACATGTAGACATGTGCAGATAGATACTTGCACTTCAAATCAAGATTTGGGTTGGCTTTTCTGCGGTTAGCTAATGGTGGTGCTTCAAGATTATTCAATGATGTGTTGCAAACAAATAATTTCAAACCATGGAATGCAAACATGTATCCCTTACTGTTTTAAGAAGCCTTTATATATAGTTAATTCTTAACGACAAAGATAAAGGTGACACAAACACCTTTTGGGATACTGGAAGTACTCTTAAGGCAGACTGGCTGCCTTCTGGAAGTTTTATATAGGAATAAGTCACGTGAAAAAGCGATTAAACTGCAAAATTACATTTAACAGTACAGCTTGAAATCACTGAACCCTGTGACATTTTCAAGTACTTAATTTTAACAGTGGTAGCATATTACCGAATTCACTGGATATGGTTCATTCGTACTACGTCTTATTTTCTATAAAATATAACTGTTTTTGCGACGTACACTTTGGCTTGAGCTTGTAGGATATTGCTTGTTTATGATGCAACAAAAACTCCACGGAATGGCTCATTACAACCATGTGATTGACTTAAATGGGAATATGTCCTTACAAAAAAAATTGTAATATTCATTTTTTTTTCAAAAACATTTTCATGTTAAAATAGCAATGATTTCAATCACTTCAATTCAATATAAGTAGAATGATTAGATTAAAAATATCTATAAAAAGAAAATTCCTTTTTATTTTACAATACATCAGAAGTTCTTTTCTTGTGGAAATCCCTTACATTAAATTAGCAAATTTGGTTCTCATGCGAAAAATTACTTATTTGAAGCCTGATAAATCTTTTATAGCACAGAAATTTTTTTTTTATTTTTTTATTTTTTCTAAACTTAGCTCTTTAAAGCAGTAAATAGAAATATATAATGCGTAATTTAAAATACTCCCTTATAATAATAATAAATTAACACAATACCAAACTATTATAATTTTAGCAAGTTGGGTGAAATCCTTAACTATTGCATGTATGCTATCTAAGCGAAAGTTTTGAAGAAAAAATGAGATAAAAGTAAGAGCATTTGAATTCCAGATTAAATAATTTTTTTAAGGTACACAAATATACCACGTATGAAAATGATTGAAATCATATCGGGAGACTTAAAATTATTTCGTTCACTTGCCTCTCACACCAAAAAACATTTATAAATAACATGAACAAATAAAGAGAGAGAGAGAGAATCAACTACAAATCTTATGGAATTGAGAGCCATAAAGAAAGGAAAATTTAACAATGAAAGCTTAAAACTAATTTTTATTCAGTTCTTACTCTATTGAAAATGAAAACATCCATAAACCAACCCATTTAACCTCCATATCTTAATATTGTATAACAATGTAAATTTTGATGATTATTTGATATATATATATATATTTTTATTATTTTTTAAATTGTTTTCATTGAAAACTTTTCTAGAGTATAAGTTGACTTTATTTAAGCAAAATTAATTTTTTTTCTATTTTTTTTATTTATGAAACTGCAGTTTCTGAAATAGTTTGATGGTTATTACCAAAATGTAAAATTAAAATATTTTTTATGCTCTGAACTTTAATTAAAAGTATACAAAATGAATATGTCTTATCCTATTAAAAATGAAGAGGATTTTTTGAAGGCAATGAATAATTAGTTGCTCGTGAAAAAAATGTATAATTCATGATATTGTATATATCTTATATGAAGCACTTTCATATATTTTTTTTTTTCTCATTTTAAACTCTAAACGCTTAAAGTAAATTCTAAAATTTAATTTGATATTGATGTGTTTCTTTCAAAAGTAAAATTATCGAACATCAGAGGAAAAATAAAAACTAATATCATGTTTTACATTACGTTTTACAAAAATTGTACTGGAATTTTGAAAATTCGTTTGAATTCCTCTCTAAAAATAGATGTAAATTTTTTCTTTTTATCAGAATTTTAAGAATTCCTTTGAATTTCTCTCTAGAAAGAGATATAAAAATTTTCTTTTTAATATTCCAATGACGCAGAATATCATTCTTTATATTATAAAAAAAAATTAATTTGTTTTCTTACTTTGGTGCGCTTAATTTAATTTTAAATATAGCATTCTAAATAATCTAGTTACAAGTTAAACAAAATAAAGCAATAAAGTTAGGAAAAAAATGTAAGGGCTTTTCTCTTTGAGATATATGTTAGTTTATTTTCTAGTGAAAAATGTTTTATACAAGAATCACACACTTTTATCGAATATTTTAGAATGTTTTATTGTATTTAAAAGCTTTCTTTCTTAAAATCATATTTAAAAAAAGAAAATGATTTTTAGATCATCTACTTAAAGTAAAAATAAATCGATTTTTATTCTGAATATCTGACAAGTTTAACAACTCGAGTGAACTCTAGAAATAAAAGTAAAATAAATTTCAAAACATTTTGTGGATATTTATGCCGTCGTTTAAATATGAATATTTTCCTAAGATAACTTCTTAAAAGTATCCTAAAAATAATTTAAAAAAAAAAAATAACGGTTTATGTACTAATAAATAAACCTCATGGAATATCTAAAAGAAAATAAATATGCGAACCTGTTTCAGTTACATTAGACAACAAATCTAAAATAAAGATTAAATTTATTGATTTATGGCTAGGAAATCAATGTTTTCCATTTAGCTTTTTTTGAAATATGAAAAATACATAAGAAGCTTGTTTGCCATCAAAATGGAAAGCATACTTTGCTCTCTTTAGTAAGAAGATACTACAAATCATACAAAGAAGGAAAAATAAAAGCTTGAAACCAAAAAAAAAAAATTCAAAGAGGCTCGGTTTTTATCTGAATCATAATCTTTTAATGTACATTTTATACGGATACTAAAGGAGACGTATACCACATTACTTACGGGTTTATATTTTACATTTTTATTGAAATATGCCTTTTGATATCACAAAAAAGTTTGCACACATTTTCTTATTAGTGTTTCGGACCGCAAAGCAATATATATATCCTTTACTTGCTAAAATATTGTTTTTTCTCGTAGACTAAGCAACATTTTTTTTTCCTTTCATAATATAATTCGATTCTCAAAAGTACAATTGATAATGTAAAGTTTATAAAATGAACACAATTGTATATAATGCTACTGTTTGTTATTCGAATAAGAATATCAGATGATAGAGAACTTCCATGGCAAAGAACGCTCAGGTCGGCCTTCTGTGATCACTGATGATTTGATAAAAATTTGTGAGAACATGAGATTCAGAATAACCACTCTTTCATTAAAATTTTACGACGTTTATCAGTCGGTAGAGTACAAAATTGTGACCAAAGACCTCAACTTTAAGAAATTGTGTTCTTGTTGGGTATCCAGACTACTCACAGCAGAACGCAAAGAGAGGAGGTTTGCCATTTCATTAGACTTTTTGATTCGTTACGAGAAAGAAAGGGATGACATGTTGAGTCGAATCCTTACTGGAAATGAAACATGGGTGTTCCATATCACCCCGGAATCAAAACAACAGTCAATGGAATGGCGACACTCATCCTGTCCCGTCAAGGTCAAAGCCCCAAACAGACGCTGTCAAAGCGCAAGATTATGGGGACAGTGTTCTGGTTCTGGCGCGGTGCTTTGCTGGTGGACTTTATGCCACAAGGAACAACGATCAACTCAGGTGTCTACATCGCCACTCTACAAAAGCTTCGAAGGGTATTTCAAAACAAACGGCGCAGCATGCAGTCAAAAGGTGTTTTGCTCCTCCACGATAACGCAAGGGGCTTCACACTTCTCGAACGACTCGGGAGTTAATCGAATCTTTTGGGAGATCTTTTGGGTTGGGAGATTTTGGATCAAGCACCATACACCCTAATGATGTTCCGAGCGATATTTCCACCTTTTCCGGTACCTCAAACATAGTCTTTGGGGGAAGCATTTCCGTGACAGCGACCGTGAACTCTTGGCTGTCCGACGAGGTGGCAGATTTCTTTAAAGAGGTTTTTCAAAGCTTAGTTGAAATGTGTGACAAGTGCATTAATAAACTCAGAAACTTTGCAGAAAAATAGGCAGAAGTAGGTATAATCCTAAGATAAAGGGTTTTTGAAACCAAATATTGTCATTATTTTTTTAAAAACAAATGGACCTCACTTAAAAAACAACCCTCGTAGATATGTTTATAATCTATATGTATAAATGAGAGAAAAACGACTCACACTCCCTCTCTTATCACCCTATCTCTGGAACTATTAGACCCACAGACTATAAAGTTGGCAGGCATGTTTTTTGTGAAGTAGAGATATGCTAAGAACAGATCACAAAAATTGGACCATAAGGGACGTTGCAAGGGCTTCAGGAGCGTTATAAATACATATTACTGTTTTTAAACTATTATATCTAGAGGCTTATAATCTGGTAAGCCAATTCCTTTCATCGAGTAGAGATCCGTTACAGAAAGGCCTTTTTTTGAAAATCGAACCCCAAGGAGGGTTGGGGGAGATAAGGAGCGCTATAAATAAACAGTCATGTTTTTGAATAGTCAGACCTACAGACTTGAAGTTCGTTAGGCATGTCTCTATTGTTGAATGTTGACACGCTAAAACCTGTTTTTAAGATATTGTTTTCTATGGTTGATAGGGGATGAGGAATTACTCAGTATTATTGATAAAAAAAATCCTGTTTTCAAAATACAAGACGTAATCTAATGAAATTTGTTATGCATGTTTCTTTTAATCAATTTGAATCCGCAAAGAACGGGTTTTACAGAAATCGACGCTCAATGGGGTTTACTGGATCTTATTGATAAAAAACTTAGTTTTAAAACTATTAGATTTAAACTTTAAATTTGACAAACATTTTTATTTTCTTAAGAAGAGATCCACCAAAATTGGGTTTTGAAGAAATCCACTTGGGATGGGGATTACGAGAAGAAGATAAATTTACCGCAATGTTAGAAATTAATATTTAGTTCAGTCCATTTTAAAACAAGGATCGAGAGCTATATAAATGTTTTTCAATAAATGCTAGGACTTAGATATTAATTTTTATATATATATATATATATATATATATATATAAGGAGTATAGTATATATGCACACACATCATGATATTCCCAACAAAGCTAGCGAGTAACAGCTAGTACACGTATAAATGAAAAGGAAAGAGGAAAAATACAAAAATAAAATGAATGTGGGGGAGGTACCTATAAAATTTTAAAAATCTATACAGTAAACAAAACTAATTATATTTAACAAATTTTGCAAAATCTACGCATGACTTTGGATATCTAGTTTATTCCTTCTTTCGCGATTTCTAACCCGGCATCACTTGCGCAAAAAAACCAGCCTAAAATTCTTGCTTAGGGTACCTCACATCCAAGGGTGTTTACATTCTGTTTTTACCGTAGCATTTGCTTACAAAAGTTAATAAAGAAGGAAAGTAAGAAATACAATATGTTTATTACATTTTTCACACGTAAATTTAGTTTTTCAGTTATTTTTATAAGGGTATGCAGCACATTGTTTATACACTCCTTTAGTCTCTTCGTGAGTGAGTGCAAAGTTTTCACTGGATCTCAATTTTTTTTTAAATCTATATCTTATTAAAGCTAAACATATAGGAGTAAACTTCTCTATTTTTTAAATTCAAAAACTTTGGAATTATTTATTTATTTTTTTTGTCTTCTATTATTACTCTAGCAATAGTATTTTTTTCCCAAAAGTTCATTTGAAAGTGGATACGATGTGTACCAATTGTCTCCTTTAGAATTACGTTATTTCCAAATATTTTTGTTTCTCTACATATAAAACATTTATTTTCAACAGTGTCTCCGTCACCTAAATCTGGAACGATTTCAATGGAGGAATCATACTTGTGTTATGCATTTCATCATTTGATTCTTCCTCGCCATAACTGCGAAGAGAATTTCTTCATCCGAAAATACTGTTATACTGTCTCTCTCTCTCTCTCTATTAAATACTGTATCTATTAAATTACTTAAATATCCCGTTTTTTCATCATAAATACAATTATGCGCAATATCATAAGGAATATTAAAAAAGTGCTCATGCATTCAGAACTGTAACGCTGATCCACGCGCATGGCATGACATACCCGAAGCTGCGGTATCCAAAAATTATATTTAGAATTCGTCTACAAGCTAAGGCCCTTCAAAAAATATATCCTAAGTCAGTTACACGATAAACTATCTATTTTCCAAAAAAGGTTTAGAAAGAGCGTTGAAAAAAGTTAGACGGTGGGTATAACAACCCTACGCGAGATCTGTCGGGCTAATTCCCAAAGGGCATCATGATTTGTAACGCTTCTGTTATAACAAAGGAAAAAATAATGAGTTTAACTTTGCGATTTTTAAAACCCTTTCGCTCCTAGTTTGTGGAAAAAGAAGTAATTAAATTTACTCAAATCAATGAATATTTTTTTTAGTTCTTTGCAAAAGTAATATTTAGTATTAAATTTGCATTCACTGGCAAAATTCTTTACAGAAATAACAGATAAAAAAATGTCACACTGTGTCAAATTTTCTATAAAACACAGATCACTAGTTAATTCTTCAGCTTATAAAAATAATTGTATTTGATGTTATATTAAGACATAAAAATATAATAAGAAAAAGGAAAATTCTTTAGATATTTTTACAAAATACAGATTAAAAGGAAATAAATAAACAAAAAAGCACTACGCTTACATCAAATATAATAAACTTGAAGCTTCACTTGCAGCCCAGCTAACTGAGACCACGCAGAAAAATTTCATTAAGTGTATTTTAGCTACATATTTTAAAAATTTTTATCTTCCTCTGCACGATAGATAACATTACAGAGGAAAGTAACGACTGATTAATAATTAAGTTTGGTACGTACGTAAAATCGTAACCTTATTGGCGACATTATATGAAATGAAGCCTATGATTTTCAATTCAGCACGTGCGATACATCTAAAAAAAGGTTGCCAACTTAAAGATTTATCTTGAAAGTTGGCATTGTTGCGATAGTACGTAAGTACCTTCATTTTTAATTAATATATTTCTAATGAATTGCAATTTTTCGCAATTTTATTCCTCATAAATTATTTCTTGGAATTCCCATAGTTTGGCGCTTTTGGCGACTTATTTTCCTCAGAGAATAATGAGAAAAAAGTCTTATTTATATAAATTTAAACATCTAGTTATACACTTTAATTTAAATATTATGTATGAAATATTTAAAAACACTATCCAGTGGATTAAAATTAAAATTTAATGAAGCATTGTGTTGTGTGTGAAACATAAATAAAGAGATGCTGCAGCACTATAAATATTGCTAGCTAAATTAATTTATACATATATTCACTCAGAGAAATTAGATAAGTCTGTTTAATTCGTTTGGAATATTTTGACATGTTCCGTATTGAACGAATATTATTAGTTAAACAGCTGTCGAGCACACTCGTCAACTCTGTATGGACAGACTTTTACTTGTTAAATTTACCATAGATATCATATCTAACTCAAAATTTGATTATTCGCCAAGCGTTTGAAGTCACCTGTCATTAAAGCTGATAATTAAGAAACTTCAGTGGAATTGTCTTTATTAATCTGACACTAGTGCGAATAATATTTAAATATCTGTAGAGAAATATATATAAATAAATATAATTATATCAGCAGAAATTTATTATCTGGAACTTTTTTGTAATATTAGTTCGAAAGGTTTGAGCTTACAAACTCAGAATTCCATTAAAAAAAAGAAAGAAAACTAAAGGTACATCCTGAAGGAAGCTTAATCGATTTGTAGAATTGCGTACAACTGAGCAGTTTTTGTTAATTTTTTTGCGGCTTATAGAAAATCGAAATTATTGAATTTAACGATCAAAAAACAGATTCAATCTCGGAACAAGTTTTGTGGAAAATATTTTTTCTAATAATAATATTATGTTAGAAAGTTCCGTTCAATCTTACCTTCGCTTCGAGATAGATAATAACAATGAAGTTTTACCACTAGTAAGTTATATCGCTAAATTGATATGTTCAAAAGGTTAAGAAATCCCATTTTCTTTTTCAAAAAGAAATTAGTTTTACTTTGGACAGCAGAATAACAAAATATTCTAAGAATGAATGGAGGAATACAATTAGAACTTCGCAGAAAGCATTTTTTTAATTGACTTAAGAATGATAGAATAAAAACAATTTTGTTTTACTTTCAAAATTATCATTACTTAAATTTTCTATATTATAAATAAATAATTTTTCCCAAAAATAGTCATATTTATTTAAAAAAAGACATTTTTAAATGCCACAGTTATCAAATGAATATAAAATTTGAGATCATTTTAATTTTTGATTAAATCCTAATTTATTTTTCTTGATTTCAAATCCAATATGTATGATAATGAATAACATACGCAAGGATTGAAGGATTAATTTTTTTAAATATTATACATTAAGAAATATATATAATATGATATGTATTTTATGTTTAAGGTCTTTCAAATTTAATTTTCTGATTCTTTATTTTTTTCCTTAAATTGCTCTGCTTTAATTTACTTACATGATAAATTTTGATATCATTTGTAGTTTTAAATATATTTTCCCCATGTACTGCAACTCGGCTTTTTTTGCATGGTTGCTCCAATTAATTTTTGAAATAATTATAATGCACTATATTGTAGAGAACTTAGTCTGATATTTTCAATTATACCTTTTACAAGGAAATATTACTGATAATAATACCTTAACGTTGAGTTTTTAACTAAATTTTAGGAACGAAAATATTATAGAAATATAATAAACATACACCAAAGAGACAAAACATTATGAACACATACTCAATAACCTGTTACACCACTTTCAGCCACCAAAACAACTGCAGCTACCCTTAGCATGAATACCACGAGTTCTAGGAAGATGGTTGCTGATAGATTGTACCAGTTGTCAAAATAGTGGTCACGTAAAATAGAGATATTCCGACATGATGAGGTTTGATTTCTGAGTCCCATTTCTATGAAAACCCAAATGTGCTCTGTCCGATTAAGATCCGCGATGTTAGCAACCCAGGATATTAATTGGAATTCATATTTATAGTCTTCGAATTTTTTTTAACACAGTTTTAATCTTTTGACATAGAATGCTGTTCTGAAAAAAGGATTTCATTTACAGTTGCGAGAATAAACGCCATGTAAAGATACAATTGGTACGTAATAATGTTCAGTTAGTGTAAAATTTTCACGGTCCATTCTACCAGAGCGAATCATCCCAGAGACCCCTTGAGGACGTTCTCCAAAGCATAATATTGTCATCAGCACTCTGTGTACATAGAGGTAGAACTTGTTCGACTGTGGAAGACGGCGCATAATGACACAACCAGGAACATGATGAATGAGAATCGTGATTTATTCAACCAGGAAACTCTCTTTCACTTATTTATGAACAAGTCTCAATGTTTCTGGACCTACTTAGTTCGTCTAGCTGGCAAAGTTGGTCTAGTTTGCAATGACACTTGGTCAACAGGGAACCACTAGTGGGATGTTCGCTGCTCAGTCACGTATTCAACAGTATCCGCTAAAGTTTGTGTCCTGAAACACTTGCACTTGGACCTACGTTGTATTGGGCTGTCTGCTGAGCCACTATCTGTCTCTGATTTTTGTTTACTAAACGAGCAGTCTCCTACGTAATATCTTTTTGATGATGCATAGGAATCCAACAGCTAGGTATTTACTTTTGGTTTCACCGATACTTATCCACTTCGCATAAGTACTTATAACCGCAGAACACGAACGACCAAACATTCATGCTGTTTCCGAGATACTCATTCTGAGTCTTCGGGACATTGCAGTCTGCCATGTTTCGGAGAGAGATTCGCTTAGGCCAGCCTCCTTTACCCTCATACGTAAAAGTAAGCACATTATAATAACAACTTACCTTATGTAGAAGCAGTTGAATGCCATTATCTCTTAAACAGGTAACTTCCACGGTAGCCAGACGAGTCTAATGAAAAATATGGAGATGTTCATGATGCGTTGGCTCTACGGTGTATATGCTTAGTACTAAGGCAATGTAAAATGTTTTTTTGAACGCACACATATATACACTGGTGTTCAAAATTAAGATAATTTTTGGGTTGTTGATTAACTCTAAAACTGCAAGCCAGATTTTAATACAATTTGGAATATTTATTGAGGGCTGAAATAATAAAAAGAGCAATCTTTCAATAGTTAAAATACACACGCGTGACTATGCTTAACACTCATTGAAGTCGGAAGATATGAAACAGTAGTTGTGGAATATAACACAAATATTGGTTGATGGGGTAGGGTCCCCTTTTTCAAATAATAAGGCCTTAGACACAGTGATTTTATTACGCCGCAAAAATAAGTGGAATTTATGAGTAAATGATTCCAATGAATGAAGTAATGATTCCACAGGAAATGCCAATTTAATTAATTTTTTTCCAAATTAATTTTTTTCGGGCCTTTGACGGTTCTCGGAAGAAGTTTCTGAGTTACAATTGCCTTCACCAGAGCGTCACAGTCATGCTCTATACGGATGAGTTCCGATGACATAATTTTCCAATCCATTTAGCGAATATCCTCACTTTCCAGAAATTCATCGACCAGATGAGTTCTATGAGGCTCACGTTATCATCCAAGAAAATAAAATCGGGACCTACTGCACATGTGAAAAGGACAACATAGGGCTCCAAGACCTCCTCCGTATACCTCACAGCAATCACAGTGTATCTTGCAAAGACATTGAAGTGTGCTTGGTAATCGAATGTAATGCCTTCCTAGACCATCAAGTTTCCACTATATTAATGGTCAATTTCTTGGACATTAAGCAGGTAGAGGCTCTGTGGTTCTCTCTATACATTATTGTAGTTCCTTCATATGCTGATTGAACAAACCTTCTAACTTCGAGGAGTGTTACGCACGATGACATGCGTGTATTTTAACTATTAAATGTATATTTTATTGCATAATATCAACCCTATACGCATACCAAATTTTAATAAAATCTGTCCTTTAGTTCTAGAGATATTATATGAAATCTAACAAATCTCTATCTATCGATCGATCCATCCATCCATCCATATAACTATCTATCTATCTTTCTATCTATCTGTCTATCTATCTATATATATATATATTAATTTTAAATTAAGAGTCTATTTTGAATACACTTTTAAATAATTTTCAATTAATGTTTGTAAAAATCTGCTTCTCTGACATTTCATTCGAAAAAGATTCGTAATTTTTCTGCAGAGAATAAAAAATAACGGAAAATTTCTAAAAATAGTGCTTGACGTCATATGACTAAGTATACTCTCAAACAAAGCAAATTCACATTTTCCCACTCAGTTAAAGGGGAGGGGGAAGGAAACCTTTTTTTCTAATTGTGCAGTTAAAAATTTGCTTTAAACCCACCTATTGTAACCCTCCACTTCCTACCTGTCTCTCCATTCTTTTTTCTAAAAGAATGTCAAATGCCTAATCCGCATAACGTATAAATTCCATGCTGTTGGATTTCTGGACGGAGCGATTACAAATGAGGATTTAAAAATTAATGTGTTTCAGAGCTTTTTTTAAGAAAAATAAAATCAAAGATCGACTAATGAGTTTGTATGGTTTAAAAGAATTCAGTTTTGCTTAAAACAATTTAATTCTCAGTTAGATCTAGGATAACAGCTTTACGACGTTTATTTTGAGGGTTGAGCAAAAAAGTACACTAAAAATGCTCCAACGATTAACTTTTAAAGTAATTTACCTAGAATTTTGAAATTTTACAAAATTTTGTCAACAATAACGTCCCAAACTTAACGTACTTCTGCACATTTCCCTTTCAAACAACTTTTATTTATATAGAAAAAAACTAAGAAAAAGGTACAAAAAATAAAGCAATCATCATGCACAACTGCAAAGATAAATATGTTCATGCATTTCATACAAATAATCATCTATAACTTATATAAAAGAAGCAAACTTAAAATTAAAACAAAGATACTTTATTAATTGAATTAAGAAAAACTACCTAAAATAGACAATCTTCCTCTGTTCTAATTTTTATAAAACTCTTGACATAGATAGTTTTGTGTACTATTCTAGTTAGTGCACACTTTTAATGCCTGAAAAAGAAATGGCGATAAATCACTCTGACAGCTGTTACTTCTTTATTAGACTATTCAATACGATGACTGTAATTCGCCACTTTAAATGCAAATATAAGAAGGGACACAAAATAAGATTTGAACACATACACAAATATAAGGAAGTCTTAAACCTGAAAGGATATTACAAAATAAAATTAATACACAATTTTATAAGTTTCTTTAGAATTTATAATTTTTCTTTCGAAAAACTTAGAATTCATTTACTATAAAAATATTACATATTATTAATAAGTTTTTTTAATTCATTACTTCATTTGAATAATAAGAATAATAAAAGAAACATCTCTTTTTAACAAATCATTACGCTTTTGGAAATAAATTTGCATTGGGAATGATGGACCAGATTGGATACTAATTACATGTGGAATACTTCATCTAAATGAAATTTATATTCTTTGTAAGATGAAATAAGCTTTGGACATGTCAAACCATGCGTTTTGTGTTTCTGCGCTTCAACAATTATTATATTCAAAAGTACTGGCAAATTTTACTAAGCTCTGAATTTTTTATTTAATACAAAAGGGAAACTCGTTAATAAGGAGTTTGCAATACAAT